>CM044010.1:15302643-15574724 GCA_024085815.1 Flaveria linearis
CTAATATGGCACTACCAGGTTCATCAGAACCCTCTTCTCGCTCTGTAAATAATAGATAGATATATAATCATATAATAGTAACTTATAACAATATAATAGGAACTTACAAACACATATCGCCACAATTTATAACACATTTTTATTAAAACAACTCACAAACATATAACGACACTGCGCTAGAGATGTCCGGCCGCCATGTCCCTTAATCGTCTGCTTCCCTTTGTGGATTTGTTGGTTTCAGACCGAGCCTTGATTTCAGGAGAAGTGTAATAATCCACATAGTTTTCCACTCAGATTCTTGCATGTCAGGTGGCACAAAATCAGAAATATCAACCCTGTCCTCCCCACCTATTTTGCTAAAATGCTTTTGCTTGAACCGGTATTTGTGATCTTTATACCGGTTTGCAGCATATTTCTCAATGCTTGCCCTCAGACCTTGATGGGGAGTCATATCAAAATACATCTGCAAAGAGTTAGTCGTAAAAAGTCTTTTTCCTTGTAGTGACGTCACTTACACGTCACGACCGCAATATGACCGCACGCACATATAATATATATTACCCACACCTAATATATGTACCCACCGCAAATATATACTATACACATATATTATATATGCATACCTTGTAATATATCTATTAAGTGCACACACACATCCCCTAATGTATAACTATAACAACACATACACATCAAGAAAACACACAAAAACAACCTGCCACCAACCTACAGCCCACGTGCATAACCTTCATGCGCCCAAACCATACTTCCTAAGTCCTTCATGCACCCAAACCACAATTGCATGTGCCCACATGTATCATCACAAGTGCTGATCACATATACATGCATTTAATCATATACACACATACCACCATATAATAATATATATATATACCCAAAGCATATGCTACTTTCTAAACAACAAACATGCATTATATATTGAAATCCACACATATGCATCCACTAAGTCCATGTGACCAACCACACTAGTTCATCCATATTGTGGCTCACATACAGGACCAACATACTTACGCAGCATGCATACACCACACATATATTTACATAAGGCAACAGTAACATGCATAATTATATACTCTAATAATACTCACATGTATACATAGAATCACCCATAACATACATCACCATGTACATTCACAGCATGCATACACCATATACCCAAACCTATATATGCATAAAGGAACTCGTATACATCAACAATATATGATCACCGACACCCCATTCACGGTTGTAACAAGCATATACGATAGAGACATATATATACATTCATACTTACAACCAAAACCTATGCACGAACGAACTCAGAACCGATCGACCACCTAACCGGGGAACCACAAACGCTCGCCACCGGTCCACACCCACCCATGCATCGACAGAACACAACATCATGAACACACATACAAAACGCAGAACACACAGCGCACCGCACACACTCACACATAAACCGATTACCACAATCCTTGAACCCGTACGTGTTCCCATAACCAAAACCCGAAACCGTGAACATAATGAGCATGAAAAACACGAGAAAATCGTACCGAAAGTGGTGTTTCGGCTGTTTCTTGCGGTTGCCGGGGGAAGTCTGATTGACAGGCTCACGGTTGAGGAGAGGGAGGGTCGTCGGTTGTGCGTTTGTCGTCGGGTGCCGCAACTGGAGGCTGAGAGGGAGGGTAGAACAACCGAGGAGGGAGTAGCGGTGGGGTCGTCGGAGGTCGTCGGAATGAATCGATGCAGGGGTTGTCGTGGTGATTGTTCACGGTCAAGCACAAGGCTGCCGGAAGTTGTAGTTGCGGTTGAAAAAGTCGACGGCTGTAGGTGGCTTAGGGTTTTCAAGAAAGTGTCGAAATTGATGGTGGTGAATGAGGTGGTTACGGGGGATGCATTTGAATGCTTGCTCTTTGGAGCTTGGCAACAATAGTCCTTCCATTATCTCCTAATTTGCATTTAGATTAATTTAGTTTACTTAACTTGAAGTTGATTATTAATATTTGTAATAATACTCCATTTAGTTTAACAATTAAGATTTGTTAATGGCATTTTAAGTTGAGATAATAAAACAATGTTAACCTAAAATTTATAGGTTGTCACACGAAAAGATTTACAAAGTCCAAAATCTAAACCCTCAAACCCCCGATATACCTAGCAACAAGTTGTTCTTTAGATTCCTGAATATCATTTCGAGCAACCAATTGGTAAAACTCATTTGTGTAGTCATCAACCGACTTAGACCCCTGTTTCAAATTCTGCAAACGCTGGTACATCAAACGGTGAAAATTATGAGGCAAAAAGTTAGATCGCATACACTTTTTCATTTTGGCCCACGTCATAATCCTTAATTTTCCAATCCTGTTACGTGTTAGTTTCAACTGTTGCCACCACGCTGATACCCTTCCACGTAACCTGGTAGCAATCAAAGGCACCCGCTTGTTTTCAGGCACCTCTTTGAGTTCAAATACCTCCTCCACAGTAGCCAGCCAGTCAATAAACCCTTCGGGTTCAAAATAGACCCATCAAACTCTGGGATATCAATTCTAATCCCAGTGTCCCAACGTCTATTTCCCTCCCTCTATTCACGCCTTGGTTGCATTTCTTGTCGCCTTTCTGGGTTCCCCTCGGAATAGTAACCATCTTCATCATAAAATGGATTGTCAAGATCAGACTCGTCTTTACGGTTGGGAGACTGCCCTCAACGATTCATCAAATCTGCCATCCAACCAGTCAATTGATCGACCACTTGATCCAATCGTTGCTCTACTCTTGCCATAAACCGTTGCTTGCCAACTCCCGTTCATAAACTTCATCTATTGGCCTGGCGTTTCTTCTCGGAGGCATTTTTGAGCCAGAAATTTGGCTCTGATACCAAATGATGTAGCACGCGGAACGAATCGAAGTACTATCACGCTGATTCTGCGAATACCCGTGAAGTTCTTCACCCAAACCCCCAAATTCGACCCAAGAGTCACGAATTTGAAAAGACTGGATCTTATTCTCAATAATTTCAAGTGTCCTTCTACATTACAAGAACTGAACTTAAATAAGCAAAAAGCATTCGGGATGGCCTAAAACAAGCAACACTAGCCCAAACAAAAGCCCAAAACAAACTTAAAAACTACGAAAAACATAAAAGTGGCCCAAAGCCCATTTAGAGGCCTTATTTCAGAAAATTAACGGGATAACCCGCCTACGGCATGTTACCATAACGTGGCCCCCGTTTCTGCGGTCGTTTTGACTGGTAGCACGTCAGAAACGGAGACTCACAGCCCAGGTTAGTCCCATTTTCGTGAAGCGCGGTCTTGGGCCTCCAAAAGAGTAAGGTCCGCTCTTCAACACTTGGGCCCGCATCACTATTAGAGCTTGCGAGTATAGGGGATCATATGTTTACGGAGATTGATGATTAAGATACGTTACAACATTAACTGTTTATGCAACTTGACATGTGTTTGGTTATGCGCTTGTAAATAAAATGAACAGGCGACCCTGAATATCATAATCGGATAATAACTAAAAGTATAATTTGTAAACCAAAAGGAGTTCTAGTCATCAAAAAATAAATTTATATGCAAAGTCATTGTACCTTAATTGGATTGAAGGAACTTCTAGTTGAATCTCCATAGATGATTATCCAACCTATGTAACTACTCCTACTATCTTGAAATAGTGTCCGCCAAAATCATTGTTTTAGTAACCATTTTGTCCACGATAGCAATCACTAACAACAACGAATCAGCCATACATGTGGAAAAATGTGTTGGACAATTTTAGTGACTTGTTATCGATATATTAAATTTGTGATATGGTTCCGATTGGAAATGGAAGGGACTAAAGAAAATAGATAAGAAGCTTGAAGAAATTTAGAGAGGAAGATTGGGACTAATTTTCTGCATATTCATTTTCACACCTTAACTCTTCTTTTAAAGAAAACAATAAACAACTAATTCAAAACTAACTCCAAACAATCAGGAGGAGAACTTGGCATCCCACGTTTCCATTATTCAAGACTAATTCAAACTATATTATTCAAATAAAGAAACGTTAGAATTTGGCTGCATGCATGCGAGTAGCTAGTGATCTCCTTTGGACTCGACATTGGGCCCACACAGCTCCAGTTTGGGCTCCTTTTGTGGCGGTTCAAGCGACCCCGGTACGTAACAATCCACCCCTCTTAAACCCGCCTTGCCCGCAAGGCGAAACACAGGATAAGGCTTCTTGAACTGCTGCACACCGAAAAAATGAGAGAAACGCTGCTCCTCCAAACGAGAACGCTGCAACCCGTATAACTTATGTGATGAACCGGCAAGACGAAACCCAATTGAAAGATCCTGAAATTAATCTCAACCGGTCCTAATGTCTTCAACCATTGAATTCCTAAGACAATTGGGCAGGCCGCGGCAGGTAGAACAAAAAAATCGGTAGTGACGGTATATCCCGAAACATAATAGTGAGGTCCCGAACCCGACCGGCACAAAAGAGTGTGTCACTATTGGCTACCACCACCTCAAATTTGCAATCATAATCCACCGTAAGTCCCAACGTCTCGACCAACGCTCGAGATATGAAATTATGGGTGCTTCCACCGTCCACTAACACAACAACATCAGTTGTTTTGATCTTTCCTGACAATCGTAAAGTTTGGGGAAGAATAGCACCTGAGATTGCCAAAAATGAAATTTCTGCTTGAATAGCACCTTCTGTTATATAAGGGCTTTCATCCACGTTGGCAACCTCTTGTACCTCGCTAATCATAAATAGTTGTGGCTTACTACACTTGTGCCCCGGCGTATACCGATCGTCGCAATAGTAACAAAGACCTTTTTCGCGACGCTCCCGCGCCTCCATGCTTGACAGACGACGAACCGGATTCGGTGCGGGTAAGCTAAGCCGCTGAGAAGGAGTTGCGCCTAATAACCCGGAGCTTGATGAAGTACGGGTAGAATCATTGATTGGTGGTGACGGTTGTGAAGCAAAATTCACATCAACATGCAAGGATAATTTTTCTTCTACCATTCTGGCAATTCCAATTGCATCAGAGAGTCTTCGAGGCTTTTTTAACTTCACCTCCAACGTATTTCTTCCTTTAAGCCACCAATAAAACACCCTATAAGGAATAGCTCCGGTAACCCATCGATACGGTGCGAGAACCGCTCAAAAGCTTCCTGGTAGGCAGCGACGGTGGTAACCTGTTTAAGTCGATGCAGGGCCTCCGACGGGTCCTCATAATCGGTAGGACCAAACCGATGTGACAAGGCGGTGGTAAACTCCGACCACGTTAAGGACCGCGTGCCTTAGTAAACCACCTATGCCATTGAAGTGCGATGCCATCAAGATGGAAAGAAGCCAAACTAACTTGATCGTCTACCGCCACTTTCTAAAACTCAAATACTGCTCGGCTTGGTAAATCCAACCGTTCAGATCATCACCACTAAACCGGGAAAATGAAGCTTTAAATAAGGTTTTGCCTCACCACCAGTCATTACCATCGGTCCCTTACCGGAACCTGAAGCACTCGTAGGACCGTGTTCCTTCAAAGATTGAACTTCCTTCATCATCCGCTCAAACATAGTAGAGAACTTCTGGAAGTTGTCTTGCGTTTCCTTCTGAAATTGCTCAAGAGATTTTGTACGAGTTTCCATCGGATCAGCGCTGGCTCTGATACCACTGATATGGTTCCGATTGGAAATGGAAGGGACTAAAGAAAATAGATAAGAAGCTTGAAGAAATTTAGAGAGGAAGATTGGGACTAATTTTCTGCATCATTTCCACACCTTAACTCTCCTTTTAAAGAAAACAATAAACAACTAATTCAAAACTAACTCCTAACAATCAGGAGGAGAACGTTGGCATCCCACGTTTCCATTATTCAAGACTAATTCAAACTATATTATTCAAATAAAAGAAACGTTAGAATTTGGCTGCATGCATGCGAGTAGCTAGTGATCTCCTTTGGACTCGACATTGGGCCCACACAGCTCCAGTTTGGGCTCCTTTTGTGGCGGTTCAAGCGACCCCGGTACGTAACAATTTGGAGACTAAATATTATAAGAGATTGCGTTATGAATTTCCCAGTGCAACACGCGTATAGATTCTCTGCCTTTCATATATGTTTTGTAAAAGCATTGTCATTCCTTGCATGATTGCCCATCTCAATAACCTTTGCATACATTTATGCAAATTTGTTGGATACACATGAATATTAGGTTCTAAAATACCTTAAATAAAATAAATAAACAATTATAACCTGCTTCTAGGCAGAGTTAAGTTGATTTTCTCTCCCATGTGAGGCTGATAAGTGCCATATAGAATAATAGTGATGTTATATCCACCTGCACTATCATAAACTTAAATAATCAAATCATTTAATACTCTTGATGCGTGAAGAAACAACATTTACGTCATATAGAACTTCAAAGCACACCTTGCTGACATATCTTTTGATTTTTTACTATATATAGAGTTGTCAAAAAGAAGTTTCTGATTGAAATTGGTTACCTTTTATGGGTCATACAGGATAGGCTGATTTGAGTTTATCCCCAAAGACATCTTTAAACCATTCAGTGATTTTTATCATAATTATTTGAATCTTATTATAAAATAGACACGAGATGACTTGTAACTCATTTACAAAACTCGAAAGCAAATTATGTGATGATAAAAACTGACCGGTAACCCAGATTGATCATTATGAGTAAGAAATCCCTCAATAATCCTCTGGTAAAGTTTTAAGATAACAGTAGGCAACAACTCATTAGACAACAATTCATTATTAGCTTACGGAATAAGTGGCTGGCATAATGGGGAGATAGTGTAATCATACTTTAATTTATAGAACTGCAAGGAAGATGTGAGAATTCTATCGACAGTGACTGCATAATGGAAAAACTCTCTTTTTACATTTTAAACCATAAAATTAAAGTAGAACTTGTTTAACCTTATTATATTCTCTTCTCGCTCCTTTTTTTGCTAATCTTAGAGCTATCAGTTTGTAAAATTATAAGCCCTTTTTGAGAGGTAAAACAAATACAATAAAAGAATGGTGCTTAGAAAATTATTTTACAACTTGTTTAGGGATGTTGCATAGCAGTGACTTTCAAATGTTTTGAATTACATAGATTTAATAATTCTGAGAGATTAGACAACAAACAAATTAACTATAGCAATTAATTAGACTTGAAAACTACTATTGTGAGTACGCATGGGAAGATAATAACCTGTTATCTTCTTCCACGTGGACCAAAGGCCCAACAAATTTGACATGAACCCTGATTTTAGCATATTAAAAAATAGTTGGTACCTCAGAAAGAACTTTATATATAAAATGGATCTTCACAAAATTCAGTTTAACAAAGATTTACATACACAAACAAATAAACATAAAAAATAAACCAAGTCAAAAGTTTTAGACCAAGTAAGAACTTGTACCCTAGAAAAATTTTTGGTTATAATCTGCTGATAAACCAAACCGACCCATCTGACCCATTACCAATTGAAACATATTTAGTCATCAGATGGATTTAAAATGCCTTTTCTACAAGCAACTTCCTGGCGAGTTATCAAGCGCAAAACATTATAACTATAGTCACACCTATGGTAAAAACCATTTTATGCAAAATTTGAGCAAAGACCAGATGAGAAACAGAAGCCAAAGCATTACCAGTCAACACTAGTCAAATGTGAGGGTCCAAAATGCTCAAAACCTTCCAGCTCCGAAAGTATGACATCGTAGCTCTTCAAGTTCGACTTTTGATTCCTAATCATACTGGAACATTTGTTAAACAAATCATATCTATATGAATTGTTGGGTGCAATGTAAAGGCAGTCATGCAAACTAAACATCAATGCAAAATGAACCTTCTTTTAAGTGAGATCACAATCAAGGCGCCAATAATGAATCTATCTAATTCTTTATTGTTATAAGAAACTAAAAGGTGTGTCAAAAAGGCACACCGCTCCTTCGTTGGCAATGATAAGAAGCTCTTCAACTACTTTAACAACGGTTTTCGATGCTGTTAAAATATAATTCAATATCTTCTCTTTATCTCGTATTGGACTCTTTCTTTGTCTTTCTTTTGTTTATTTTGCAGGCTTGCTGTTTTGGTCTGTTGCTGGTTGCAGTTTGGGCCATCTGTTCGTGGGCCAATGGTGGGCTTTAGGGTTTGTGGTGTGCGGTGTCCTTATAAGCGAGCCTTAGGGCTCATTCTTCATCATCAGAAACAACGCTCATCTCTCGTCTCTCTCGTTCGCAGCTCCTGATGATTTCTTGTTCTTGATGTTATAATAGTTCTGATAAATCTCTTGTTCTTAGGTCATCACTTTGATGATCTGAGTTTGTTTGTTCTCTGTTTTCATACGCTGTAAACCGAGATCTTATTGTTCGAAGTTCTATCTATCTGGTTGTGTATTTCTGACATGGTATCAGAGCCTAGGCTCTGATCGATTGTTGTTTCTATCACTGGGATTATCTCAATCTCCGCTGCATCTGTCGATTAAGTATTTCTAGATCTGAGATCTAGGGTTTTGCTATTAAACCCTAGTTTGTTATTTCGACTAAGCCGACTGCTCTTATCAGTCTTAGTTGTTCTGCTGGTATTCTGGCGCTCATCAGTGTCCTGTGGTGGTATCGATCTTCAAAGAGTTTCAGAAACGCAAAGGAAGAAAGCTCTCCGGAGGTTACTGGTCTTCTTCCTCGAATATTCTTGGCGGATCTGCTCTGCTCAAGCTTTTTCTTCTTTCTTCTAAGATTGTAACCCTAAGTGAAGGTTACACACCTTAGTTGCTCATTTCTCCTTGTTTTAAAGGACCACTGTGAGGATTTCTTGTTCCCTTTCTCTTTATTTGTTGTTATATCATCTGCAACGTCGTGTCTAGGCACTCTTGTCCGGGTTAGGAGTACCAGAATTGTTCTGGATAACAGGGAGAGCCATCCCTGTCTGTTTGTTGCATTTATTCTATCTGTGCATCACTTGTGTGTGAGTCTTGTGTGTTTCTCTGCATAACAACCTTGGTTAATCCTTGATCTGCCAACGTGATTGGTATGAAAACCTGGCTCTGACCTTGGTTGTTCTTTCTTGCGCTTGCTTGTGTGCCCTTCATACTCTTGCTGTTCTCTTTTAAAATTAATCTAAAATGGCTGATGAATCTGAAAACCCTAGTAACACTCTTGTTGGGAAACTCGATCCCAGTAACCCACTATACCTACACCCAAGTGACTCGTGTGTTCTTACAATTGTTAACATAAAAGTTAAAGGGACAGAGAATTATACTGTTTGGGCTAATGCTATGAAACTTGCTTTACAAGTTAAAAATAATTTGGTTGTTGTACTTACATGGATCTTAAACTCCGTATCTGAGGAGTTATATGTGGGGCAAGTTTTCTCAAAACTTGCCTCTGATGTCTGGACTGAATTAAAGGAAACCTATGACAGAATTGATGGTTCGGTTTTATTTGGCTTACATCAAAAAATTAACTCACTTCAACAAAATGGGTCATCCGTATCTGAATATTATCATAAACTTAATACAATGTGGAAACAAATGGATAACATGCTTCAATTACCTTCTTATACATGTAAAGCAGCTAAAGAATTTAATGATTTTAACCAATTAATAAAATTAATGCAGTTTCTTATGGGTTTAGATAATGTCTACCAACCTGTAAGAACGAACCTCTTGACCAAAGATCCTTTACCTACTATCAAAACTGCCTTTTCTATTATCTTTAGAGAAGAATCACACCGAAACTCAAACACTTCCTCAAAACAATCTGGTCTAAATGTTGGGTTTGTGTCAAAACTAATCAATATTTTGAGAATAAAAGGAAAAATATAAGAGGTCCAAATCCTAACCTTAAGTGCACTCACTGTAATAAAATTGGCCATACAATAGAAAGGTGTTTTGAAATTGTCGGTTATCCTCAAGGAAACCGACAGAAGGGAGGTTCAGGATCCAGTCAAGGTCCTAAAACAAATCAAAATTCTTCTGCTAATAAAACCAATTCTGTCTCTGCTCCCACCATGACAGCTTTAACAGCTGATCAAATTAGCCAACTTCTAGGTCTCCTAAGTAATAAACAGGCTGACTCACCCAATACCTCCAACATAGGAGGTATTTCTCCATTCTCTTTCTCCTCTGGAGATTCTTTTACTTTTACTTCCTGTCTAAACTCTAGCTATCTCACACAATGGATTATTGATTCGGGGGCTAATCAACATATGGTCATGAGTGACAAGAACCTTTTAAATCCTATTGACGTTACTGAGTTTAAAATCAAAGTCCATCACCCAAATGGAGCAAGTGCTATCGTCACTAAATTGGGAATATTAAAATCAATAACAAGGTTACCCTAACTGATGTCTTTCTTGTCCCCGAATATAATGTTAATCTAATTTCTGTTTTTAAACTTGCTTGTGATAACAAAATGTGTGTCACATTTGATGAGCATAATTGTCATATCCAGGATTTACTCACAAAGAGAACCCTGGTGACTGGTAGTCAAATGGATGGGCTGTATGTCTTTGGTGACTCAACACAAGCTGCAAAGGTTTGTTTCCTTAGTGTTAAGCCCCTTGATTTATGGCACACCAGACTTGGTCACCCGTCTGACCAAGTTTTAAATATCTTAAAACAAAATCTAAACCTTAAGAACTCTAATTCATCAAAACCTTGTGATGTGTGTCATAAAGCCAAACAATATCGTGAACCCTTTCCTTTAAGTAATAACAAATCTCATCATATAGGTGACCTAGTGCACCTAGATGTTTGGGGTCCATATAAACTTCAAAGTAAAGAGGGTTTTTGATATTTCTTAAATGTCGTTGATGATTTCTCTAGGGCTGTTTGGGTTTTCTTAATGAAACACAAAGATGAAGTCTTTACTAATATTGAAAGTTTTACATATCTTCTTCACACTCAATTCAATTTGAAGGTAAAAATGTTTAGAAGCGATAATGGTATCGAATTTATCAACACCAAATTTGCTGAATTCAATCGAGTAAATGGAATAATTCATCAAACTTCTTGCCCATATACTCCCCAACAAAATGGGGTGGCCGAGAGAAAACATAGGCGTCTTCTCAATGTGGCTCGGTCACTTCTCTTTCAAAGTGGTGTCCCTTTATCTTTTTGGTCTGAATGTGTGCTAACTGCTTCTTACCTAATTAACAGGACTCCATCATCTGTGTTGAATGGTAAATCTCCCTACGAGCTGTTATTTGGTTTTGCCCCCACTCTTGTTCATTTGAAATCTTTCGGGTGTTTGTGTTTCGGTACTATACTTAATAATACCCATAAATTTGAAAGTCACGCTCAAAAATATGTTTTCATTGGATACTCAACTAATAAAAAGGTTATAAGGTTTGGAGTTTAGAAAAAAAACAGGTTTTGTTCTCTCGAGATATAAAATTCTATGAAAATATTTTCCCTTTCAAAAGTTCAAATTATTCAAATGACCTGAATTCTTTTCCATCTTCACAATTAAATAACCTAATTTTTTTTATTCCTTTTATCCAAACACACCTGAAAGTATTTCCTCGGCAGGTGATCCCAATGATAAAAGGGGAATTCTTGTGATACACCTGATGTGGAACAGCAGCCACATAGCAGTCCTAGTCCTGAAGGCGAGGCTAATCCTCAGCAGCCCTCAGATGGCAGTTCTGCCACAGAGGGCGTGGCTGTGCCACAGCAGCCTTTCAGCACTAGCGGAGGTACTGGCGTGGCTGGTCCATCATCAGATGTTAATGATCACAGTCATACCTCTGAGGGAATCAACTTTCCTTCCGAAAATACAGCTCCTAGGAGATCTACTAGACATAGCTCTGTCCTAAAAAAACTTGATAACTTCATTATTGAAGGAAAAGTTAAATATGGCATTAAAAAACCATAAATTACTTAAACCTTTCTTTTGAAAACAGATGCTTTGCATCTAGTCTTAACAAAAGCATTGAACCACGTTCATATAAAGAGGCCTGTCATGATATTAATTGGCTCAATGCCATGAACGATGAAATGAATGCCCTACACAGAAATCATACTTGGGACCTTGTAAACCTTCCCCCCAATAGGAAAGCTATTGGTTGTAAATGGGTATATAAAATAAAATACAAGTCCACAGGTGAGATAGATCGCTATAAAGCGAGACTTGTAGCCAAAGGCTATAGTCAACGTGAGGGCATAGATTTCGATGAAACCTTCTCTCCAGTCGTTAAAATGGTCACCATTCGATGCATTATTTCTCTTGCTGTCCAACATGACTGGCCCCTTTATCAACTTGACATCAATAATGCGTTCTTATATGGCTCCCTCAATGAGATTGTCTACATGACTCCTCCTTAGGGATTCTTCTCCAAAACTGATAATAGGGTGTGCAAATTAAATAAGTCCCTATATGGCTTGAAACAAGCACCTCGCATGTGGAATGAAAACTTGTTGGAGTTCTAACTAAAAGTAGTTTTCAACAGAGTAAAACAGACTATTCTATGTTTATAAAATCCACCACATCTGTTTTAGTTATCTTGCTTGTGTATGTTGATGATATCATCATCACTGGAAATGATGAATCTGAAATTAAACTTTTAAAACAAAATCTGCAATCTGCGTTTTTGATTAAGGACTTAGGTCCCCTCAAATATTTCTTAGGAATTGAGGTTGTGTCCACTAAATATGGTTTTTGCTTGTCTCAACGTAAATATTGTTTGGAGTTGCTCACTGAGTTTGGTATGACAGGCTGTAAACCTGTCAACACTCCGCTTGAGCAGCACCATCTTGTTGCAACTCCCTCATCTTCTGATTCATCTGTCACACCCCGACCGATGGCGGAATCATCGAGGCGGACTAATGTGAATCGATTGTTCATATCACAAGGTAATAAGTACGTTGAAATAACATTAATAGTCATTTATTTATTGAATAATGCCAGTCAAGTCACACATTACAACGTAACTAAAATAAAGCCATGAAATATAATATTGTCTTCTTTATTTTTGACTAGGTCCCATCCTATATGAGCAGAGAGAATTCCACTAAATAGCATTTCCTGAAATCATGCGAAAAAGTAACGAGTCAGCTAACACATTAGCCGGTGAATAATCATAGGTTTATATACACATACATGGGTGGATTAAATATCTTAAAATGAAAAATTCATAACAGAAACCCAACACAATCAACCCTAATAACTGAATTGACTCGGTCCTCAGACGGAGCCTTATAGAATGAATGATTTCCGGTTTCAATCACCACGCGTCTAAACAAATGGGGTGGGTTTGTCAAACCAATAGATCTATCATTGTTACCATGGTTGTGTAAATTAATGATCATGTTATCAAGTTTGTCTAATTATGAGCACGTAATTGCAAGTAATAACATATCATGTATTGAATTGAATTTAGAATGAGATAGAATGAAAATTGAATAAGTATGATTGAATATTGAATCACATGATTTCCCCAAATAATAAAACATGAAAAATGGGCAATGAATACTCACTTGATAATAATTAGCGTTTTGGAATTAACAGAATGCTAGACGTGATACCAAAGGAAACTTCTCGGTGTTCAACCTAAAGTTTGGTATCTTGTGGTTAGAATAATAATGTGTGAAGATCTAAAGATGGATTAGGGTCCCAATTGGGATTTGAGGGTTTTTACTAATTAGTTACAGAAATATTAAAATGGTATAGGTTGAATATAATAGTAGGTCGTTATGAATTTGAATATTACTTAAGTATTTGATTTTTAATTATTGATTAAGTAGTATTTGAGCAAGTGTAAAAAAAATAATCGTTTTAATAATTAAGTAAAAATGTCTTGTCCAAATAATCAATTGAATAATTTGTTATTTAGATGATTTATAAAAATATTGGTATGAAACGATTTGAAACAATTTAGGTTTGGTTTGAAATGATTTTTGTAAAATATAAAACTTATAAATAAGTTTTGTTAGACATTTAATCTCGTAAAATTTAATAAGAAAATGGGATTATATTTTTACAATTTTCTGAGATTAATATAGAATTTCTAGAATATTTTTAGTTACCAAAATAATTTTATATTAATATTATAATTTAATAATAATTCCTGAATAATAAAAAAACATTTTAAAAGTATATGTGAGTGCCCAGGTTCGAACCTGGGTTACCCTCGTAAATGCAATGTGTGTTACCATTAGGCCACAGCCCTGAATCTGCTTCAATTTGATTTTTAATTAATAAGAACATTACTTTTACAAATCCCCCAATTCCATAGAACCCTAGATCCAAATCGTTCCAAATTGATCTTGAAAAATTGATCAATAACTAAATTAAACATAGGGCTTTGGATTAGCATCCAAAAACGAGTATTATCATATATCTAATTACCTGATTTGAGATAGAATCGATGGTGAAAAGATTTGAACGAGTCGCGACGGGTGAGAATCAGTTCGAGTTGATTTTGTTGATGGAAATCGAATTGCTTGTTCAGGAAGCTTCAATTGATCCAGATGATCTGAATCCCTCAATCAATTTCTGTTGAGGTTGCCTCGAAGGTGTAGTTCGATTAGTTGCAGGTCGCGACGTGGAGGTGGAGTTCGAGAGAGATAAAGATGTGTGTATAATCGAAATTGAGTGCACAGAAACTTTGAAAAGGTCGATTAGAACGATTTCCCTCTGTTATGAAGGTTCAATTATAGCAGTTGCAAGTTGAACGCGTTTTAAGTTTGTGTTTTAAGTTTGTGTCGGTTATAACCGATCAAATTTGATTTCGTTTTTATGTTTTCAGCTCAAATTGATTTGATGATCATAACCTTAATGATACCTAGTACGTTTCAGGTTGATTACATGAATCAATTTACTGGATTTCGAGTTGAAACGGATTTGGGTTTGATTGATTTTCGGTTTTAAGATAAACTCGATATAATTGTACTAATTTCGAATTGAAACCGACGACAAGTTCGAAACAGATGTGCAAGAGTTAAGGGGCGGTTTATTTGTAACACAATCTGAGTGGTTTGGGCGTGAGGTGGTCGCCGGAGATCGGCCCGAAGGTTGGCCGGAGGTGGTTACGGATACGGGGGGGGGGTTTGGATTGTTTAAAAGAATTTACAGGTTTAGCCCCTGTATTTTAGGGTTCTTGCTATCTTATTTGAAGAACTTGAAATTTTCTAATTCAAGTTTCATAATTAACACTTTTCACCCTAAACTTAATTTATATAATAAATCCATTTATTTTACAATATATTTATAATCTTTACAAATTCTTTTAATGAATCTTTTAGATTTAGTTATTTAATATAAAATGATACATAAAACTTTCAAATTAATAATAGTATTTATGAATCATAACATTTGTATAAATTGTTCAATTGTTTAAAATAGACAAAAATAATTTATAATATTAGTCAAACTACACCATTTTACATTTAATTCATTGAATAAATATTCTAAAAATAAACGGGTTCGGGTTACAATTTCAAAACGGGTCGGATGTTACAGTCTCCCCTACTTTAAGAAATTTCGTCCCGAAATTCGATCACGAGGAGGTTGAGACAAAAAGGTGAGGATACTTGGATTTCATTTGGTCTTCACGCTCCCAAGTGAACTCTGGGCCATGTTTAGACTCCCAACAAACTTTGTTGATAGGTATTCTACTACGCTTGAGTTGTTTGACTTCACGGTCCATGATCTCCACAGGTCTTTCGATAAAGTGCATGGATTCTTCGATTTGAACTTCATCAAGTGGAATGTGAAGATTCTCATCAGCAAGGCATTTCTTGAGGTTAGAAACATGGAATGTTAGATGAATATTGCTGAGTTCTTGAGGCAGTTCAAGCTTGTAAGCTACTTTCCCAATACTATCAAGCACTTTGAATGGACCCACATAACGAGGTGCTAGCTTCCCTTTTTATCCAAAACGGATCACCCCTTTCCAAGGTGATACCTTTAGGAGTACGAGATCACCGACGTTGTATTCCATAGGTTTCCGTCCCTTATCAGCATAATGCTTTTGATGATTTCTAGCAGCAAGCAAGTTATCGCGAATCTTATGAATCTTATAGGTTGATTCTTGAATTAGTTCAGGACCGGTGATTTGTGCGTCGCCTATCTCAGACCAACATATGGGAGATCGACACTTGCGACCGTACAAAGCTTCAAATAGTGCCATTTGAATACTTGTGTGATAGCTGTTGTTGTATGAAAATTCGATTAATGGTAGGTGAGAATCCCAAGAGCCACAAAAGTCAATGACACATGCTCGAAGCATATCCTCGAGAGTCTGTATTGTTCTTTCAGTTTGCCCATCGGTTTGAGGGTGATAAGCTGTGCTGAGATTGAGTCGGGTTCCCAAAGACGATTGAAGACTTTGCCAGAAATGGGAGATGAATCGACCGTCATGATCGGAGATGATATTTAATGGCACACCATGACGGTTGACTATTTCATTGATATAGATACGAGCTAATTTCTCAACTCGATAATCTTCACGAATCGGTATGAAGAGTGCCGATTTAGTCAATCGATCAACGATGACCCAAATGCTATCATAACCGCTAGAGGTTCGAGGCAATTTGGTAATGAAGTCCATGGATATGTCTTCCCACTTCCACACAGGAATATCAGGTTGAACAAGTAATCCTGAAGAACGTTGATGTTCGGCCTTGACTTTTGAACAGGTGAGGCATTTGGACACGTACAAAGCTATATCCTTTTTCATGCCGGGCCACCAATACTGATCTCGGAGATTCATAAACATCTTATCCGCACCGGGATGGATAGAATAACGAGTTTTGTGAGCCTCGCTCATGATGAGGATTCGAAGGTCATTGCGTTTGGGAATCCAAAGACGATCCAGAAAATACAATAACCCATCGGGTTTTGTTTCTAATTGGAGTTCCGCGCCGCACGACATTTCATCGTACATATTACCCTCAGTGACTGATTCGTGTTGAGCTTCGAGAATACGGGTTTTGAGTTCAGATTGAATGGTAATACTTTGGAGTATGACATAATCCTTATGACTCAATGCATCAGCCACGACATTCGCTTTTCTAGGGTGGTAGCGAATTTCACAGTCGTAGTCATTAAGTAACTCAACCCATCGCCGTTGTCTCATGTTTAGTTCTTTTTGATTGAAAATGTGCTGAAGACTCTTATGATCAGTGAATACAACACACTTGGTGCCGTAAAGATAGTGTCTCCAGATTTTGAGTGCGAAAACCACAACACCCAATTCGAGATCATGAGTCGTGTAATTTTCTCATGGATTTTGAGCTGTCTTGAGGCATAGGCTATGACTTTTCCTCGTTGCATGAGGACACAACCAAGACCTTGATTGGAAGCATCACAGTAAATAACAAAATCATCATTTCCATCAGGGAGGGTCAAGATTGGAGCATTGCATAACTTTTGTTTAAGTGTTTGGAATGCTTTTTCTTGATCTGGTCCCCACTGGAAAGACTTATCCTTATGGGTCAAGGCAGTAAGAGGCACAGCGATCTTTGAGAAATTTGGGATGAAATGCCGATAGTAGCCGGCCAAGCCAAGGAATGAACGGATCTCAGTGGGAGTTTTAGGTTCTACCCAACTCTTTACCGCCTCAATCATTGCAGGATCCACAAGAATTCCTTTATCATTTACGATATGACCAAGGAATTGTACCTCTTTTAGCCAAAATTCACACTTGGAAAACTTAGCATATAGTTTCTCCTCTTTCAGAAGTTCAAGAATCAAACGGAGATGATGTTCATGCTCAGATCTTGATTTTGAATAAATCAGAATGTCGTCGATGAAGACGATCACGAACTTGTCCAAGTATGGCTTACACACGCGGTTCATTAAATCCATGAACATAGCTGGTGCGTTGGTCAAACCAAATGGCATAACCAGAAATTCGTAATGACCATATCTTGTACGGAAGGCTGTTTTGGGAATGTCGTCATCATGCACTCGTAGCTGATGATAACCTGAACGAAGGTCAATTTTGGAAAAGTATGAAGCGCCTTGAAGTTGGTCTAACAAGTCATCGATTCTTGGTAGAGGATACTGGTTCTTGACAGTAAGCTTGTTAAGCTCCTGATAATTGATACACATACGGAATGAGCCATCTTTCTTCTTCACAAACAATATCGGGGCTCCCCAAGGTGAGGAACTTGGTCGAATGAAACCTTTATCGGAAAGTTCTTGAAGTTGGCTAGCAAGTTCTTGCATCTCAGATGGTGCAAGACGATATGTAGATTTTGCTACAGGTGTTGCACCAGGCACAAGATCGATATGAAACTCGACTTGACGAACAGGAGGGAGACCAGTTAAGTCATCGGGAAACACTTCCGGGAAATCACGAATGATCGGAATATCCTCGATTTTCTTTGACTTCTCATTCGTTTTCACGACATGCGCTAAGAAAGCCACATAGTGCTTGCGAAGGTACTTTTGAGCTTTGGTACATGACATGAGTCGAAGGCCTTTGGAAGGTTTTTCTCCATAGATATTTAACACCTTTTCGGGTGCAAGAGGGATACGAATGATTTTCTCGAAGCAGACAACTTCTGCATGGTTCTTAGATAACCAATCCATGCCTATAATGACATCGAAATTTCCAAGTTGCATCGGTGTGAGATCGATAGGAAAATCATGCTTGCTAAGACTAAGGATACAGTTTGGAATAATGGAATCGATTGTGATAGGTTTCCCGTCGGCTATTTCTACCGTAAATGGTTTTCTCAACTTAGTTCGTGCACTAGCAAGTAAAGGCTCAAATTCTAAGGACATAAAACTTTTGTTGGCGCTGGTATCAAATAAGACCGAAGCATAATGATTATTGATTAAAAACATACCGTTCACCACATCGTTATTGGTTTGAGCTTGATGAGCATTGATGTTAAAAGCGCGTCCTTGAGCCGTAGGCACCGTACTGACAAGTTGAGGGCATCAATTGCGAAAATGGTTCTGATCACCACATTGATAGCAGGCACGACCCTGAGTAATTGCAGGAGGATGTTGAAGGACAGATGCAGTAGTCGGAGTCTTAGCTGCGCTCTTGCACACGTTGAAGGTATGGCCGAAACGACCACAGTTGGTGCAGCGGCGACATTGTGCATTGGCAGGGTGATGGTACTTGCAAATGTTGCATTGAGGAAAGGTTCCAGTGTAGGGTTTCTTTGCCGGGACTTGATTGTTGGAGATTGGTTGGTAGTTTGGTGCGACTTGATTAACCGGAACAGTAGGGGTAACCACAGCAAAGTTTTGGGATTTAGCCTTCCTCTTCTTGTTTTGAGAAGATTCAGGTTTTTCCTCCTTAGGGGGTTTAGCTGAGGGTTTCTCGGGTACCTTCTTAGCACCCTTCCTAGTCAGGGTTCCCGCCTTGACATGATTGTCAGTTAGCTGAGCAGCTAATCGAATGGTATCCTCCAGAGTTGCAGGATTCCTACCCTACATCGTGTTTTGAATTTTCATGGTTAGACCACCGATGTACTTCTCAATGGCCCGGGATAATGGAGTAACCAAGTGAGAAACAAGTAGGCTCAGTTCATGAAATCGGTTGGTGTAAGATAGATTTTCTCCACTTTCTTGAGTTAAGTCCTAAAACTCAGCTTCTAATTTCTTGATTTCATTTCTCGGACAAAATTCCCGAGTCATGAGTTCTTTGACTTCATCCCACGTCAATGCTAAAGCGGCATCAGTTCCACGGGTTCGTTTCTCCCCGTTCCACCAAGTGAGTGCTCTCTTTTGAAGAACACTCGAAGCATAGCGAACCTTGAGATTCTCGGGACACTCACTATTGAGGAAAGTGTTCTCGATACTCTCAAACCACTATAAAACACCAGTGGCTCCTTCGGTCCCGCTAAACTTAGTGGGATTGCAAGAACTGAAGTGCTTGTAAGTACAAGCTCGTGGAGGGTTTGGTGCAGCTTGATTTTGAACAACGTTGTTGCCTTGGTTCAAATGGGTAAGCAGTGTTGGAATGACCGCAGCAACTTCACGTGCGACTATAGCAGCAATCTTGTGGCCAGAGTTTCTAGATCGGGATCGGTTTTGACGAGAAGACATGCTGTAAGACTATAGAAAACCTTTATGAGAATCGGTTAATGGGTTTATAAAATTTCAAAATGATAAAATCATTGATGAGATTGTTTGAAATAACAATGAGGTGTTATGAGTGTAAACGTTTAGTTAGCAAACCGAAACGAATACGTTGACTTATCAAAGTATTTGGTCAACCATAACCTTAACGAAAACATGCGTACCTATAAGCGAATACTCATCTCGAGGGTTCCCAGGTAAGGTAAACGGATCCATCGGTTGATTTGGATTTATATGAATACCTTGCCTAGACAGAACACCTCAAGATACAAGTATTCCACTCTTCCAGCATTGCATGTTCTCAGTCATGTGACACGGACTTTGACGAGATTTGAAAACCATGAATAACAAATCAAAATTAAAAAAATTTGAAAACAATTTGATTTAGGCACACAATGCCTTAGAATATGATTTGAGAATTTGTATGTGCAAAGATAAGAATCAAGATTAAGGAAATGTCATAATCACATAATCATAATAAGCATAAGTGACACATATAAACCCTATCTAAACATATAGAATACATGAGAGGACTCATGTGTAAAGGTACTTAGTTATAGTCTAGGTCATTCAATTTCTAATAACCTAATTCCCTATAACCTTGGCTCTGATACCAATCTGTCACACCCCGACCGATAGCGGAATCATCGAGGCGGACGAATGTGAATCGATTGTTCATAGCACAAGGTAATAAATACGTTGAAATAACATTTAATAGTCATTTATTTATTGAATAATGCCAGTCAAGTCACACATTACAACGCAACTAAAATAAAACCATGAAATATAATATTGTCTTCTTTATTTTTGACTAGGTCCCATCCTATATGAGCAGAGAGAATTCCACTAAATAGCATTTCCTGAAATCATGCGAAAAAGTAACGAGTCAGCTAACACATTAGCCGGTGAATAATCATAGGTTTATATACACATACATAGGTGGATTAAATATCTTAAAATGAACAATTCAATTCACATGATAATGTCATAATAAAATGCAACAGTGAATCATAACAGAAAACCCAACACAATCAACCCTAATGACTGAATTGACTCGGTCCTCAGACGGAGCCTTATAGAATGAATGATTTCCGGTTTCAATCACTACGCGTCTAAACAAATGGGGTGGGTTTGTCAAACCAATAGATCTATCATTGTTACCGTGGTTGTGTAAATTAATGATCATGTTATCAAGTTTGTCTAATTATGAGCACGTAATTGCAAGTAATAACATATCATGTATTGAATTGAATTTAGAATGAAATAGAATAAAAATTGAATAAGTATGATTGAATATTGAATCACATGATTTCCCCAAATAATAAAACATGAAAAATGGGCAATGAATACTCACTTGATAATAATTAGCGTTTTGGAATTAATAGAATGCTAGACGTGATACCAAAGGAAACTTCTCGGTGTTCAACCTAAAGTTTGGTATCTTGTGGTTAGAATAATAATGTGTGAAGATCTAAATATGGATTAGGGTCCCAATTAGGAATTGAGGGTTTTTACTAATTAGTTACAGAAGTATTAAAATAGTATAGGTTGAATATAATAGTAGGTCGTTATGAATTTGAATATTACTTAAGTATTTGATTTTTAATTATTGATTAAGTACTATTTGAGCAGTAAAGTGTAAAAGAAATAATCGTTTTAATAATTAAGTAAAAATGTCTTGTCCAAATAATCAATTGAATAATTTGTTATTTAGATGATTTATAAAAATATTGGTATGAAACGATTTGAAACAATTTAGATTTGGTTTGAAATGATTTTTGTAAAATATAAAACTTATAAATAAGTTTTGTTAGACATTTAATCTCGTAAATTTAATAAGAAAATAAGATTATAATTTTTACAATTTTCTGAGATTAATATAGAATTTCTAGAATATTTTTAGTTACCAAAATAATTTTATATTAATATTATAATTTAATAATAATTCCTGAATAATAAAAAAAACATTTTAAAAGTATATGTGAGTGCCCAGGTTCGAACCTGGGTCACCCCCGTAAATGCAATGTGTGTTACCATTGGGCCACAGCTCTGAATCTGCTTCAATTTGGTTTTTAATTAATAAGAACATTACTTTTACAAATCCCCCAATTCCATAGAACCCTAGATCCAAATCGTTCCAAATTGATCTTGAAAAATTGATCAATAACTAAATTAAACATAGGGCTTTGGATTAGCATCCAAAAACGACTATTATCATATATCTAATTACCTAATTTGAGATAGAATCAATGGTGAAAAGATTTGAACGAGTCGCGACGGGTGAGAATCAGTTCGAGTTGATTTTGTTGATGGAAATCGAATTGCTTGTTCAGGAAGCTTCAATTGATCCAGATGATCTAAAGCCCTCAATCAATTTCTGTTGAGGTTGCCTCGAAGGTGTAGTTTGATTAGTTGCAGGTCGCGACGTGGAGGTGGAGTTCGAGAGAGATAAAGATGTGTTGTATAATCGAAATTGAGTGCACAGAAACTTTGAAAAGGCCGATTAGAACGATTTCCCTCTGTTATGAAGGTTCAATTCTATCAGTTTCAAGTTGAACGCGTTTTAAGTTTGTGTCGGTTATAACTGATCAAATTTGATTTCGTTTTTATGTTTTCAGCTCAAATTGATTTGATGATCATAACCTTAATGATACCTAGTACGTTTCAGGTTGATTACATGAATCAATTTACTGGATTTGAGTTGAAACGGATTTGGGTTTGATTGATTTTCGGTTTTAAGATAAACTCGATATAATTGTACTAATTTCGAATTGAAACCGACGACAAGTTCGAAATAGATGTGCAAGAGTTAATGGGCGGTTTATTTGTAAAAATTTCCGAGTGGTTTGGGCATGAGGTGGTCGCCGGAGATCGGCCCGAAGGTTGGCCGGAGGTGGTTACGGGATACGGGGGGGGGGGGGGTTTGGGTTGTTTAAAAGAATTTACAGGTTTAGCCCCTGTATTTTAGGGTTCTTGCTATCTTATTTGAAGAACTTGAAATTTTCTAATTCAAGTTTCATAATTAACACTTTTCACCCTAAACTTAGTTTATATAATAAATCCATTTATTTTACAATATATTTATAATCTTTACAAATTCTTTTAATGAATCTTTTAGATTTAGTTATTTAATATAAAATGATACATAAAACTTTCAAATTAATAAGAGTATTTATGAATCATAACATTTGTATAAATTGTTCAATTGTTTAAAATAGACAAAAATAATTTATAATATTGGTCAAACTACACCATTTTACATTTAATTCATTGAATAAATATTCTAAAAATAAACGGGTTCGGGTTACAATTTGAAAAGGGTCGGATGTTCCCCTTAAAAATGTTTCTGAATATCAGAAGCGTATTGGGAAACTTATCTACTTGTCACACACCAGACCTGATATCTTATTCTATTCAATTTCTTAGTCAATACATGCATAAACCTACTGATTTTCATTTGAAGTTGGCTTTAAGATTGCTGAGATACTTAAAAAAGGCTCCTGGTCATGGTCTGCTGTTCTAAAAATCTGATTACCTTTCATTGACTGCCTTTGCAGACTCTGATTGGGGAAAATGTTTGGAATCTAGAAAGTCTGTAACTGGTTTCTGTATTTTTCTGGGTAACTCTCTTGTGTCATGGAAGAGCAAAAACAGAACACAGTTTCGCGGTCCTCGGTGGAAGCCGAGTATCGTGCCATGTGTTCTGCCACATGTGAAGTCATGTGGATTATAAACATGTTTAAGGAACTATCTATTTCCATTCCGCTACCTGTTTCTTTACATTATGACAATAGTGCAGCCTTATCTATTGCTTCGAATCCTGTCTTTCATGACCGAACTAAACATTTTGAACTTGACTTGTTTTTTTACGAGAGAAAATGTCATCGGGGGTTGTTCATACTGTTCCAACAGTGTCTGAACAGCAACCTGCTGATATTTTCACTAAGGGTCTACTTCCAAAGTCTCATGATTTTTTAATGTCCAAGCTTCACATGTTTAATATTTTTGGATATTGAATTATGGGGGGTGTTAAAAATATAATTCAATATCTTCTCTTTATCTCGTATTAGACTCTTTCTTGTCTTTCTTTTGTTTATTTTGCAGGCTTGCTGTTTTGGTCTGTTGCTGGTTGCAGTTTGGGCCGTTTGTTCGTGGGCCAATGGTGGGCTTTAGGGTTTGTGGTGTGCGGTGTCCTTATAAGCGAGCCTTAGGGCTCATTCTTCATCATTAGAAACAACGCTCCTCTCTCGTCTCTCTCATTCGCAGCTCCTGATGATTTCTTGTTCTTGATGTTATAATAGTTCTGATAAATCTCTTGTTCTTAGGTCATCACTTTGATGATTTGAGTTTGTTTGTTCTCTGTTTTCATACGCTGTAAACCGAGATCTTATTGTTCGAAGTTCTATCTATCTGGTTGTGTATTTCTGACAGATGCAAAGTCAGGAGTCAGGACTATGTAGCAAAGGGGTTACATTATTAGAACTAACACAAAATTCAGCTTAGTGAACCTTAAACATAGTCTTACAGTGGCGCCTTTGATTCCAAAAATGGCAGTATTGTTGTAGATTGTGTTGAATGCTAACAGCACACGATCTGCTCAGCATAATAATAAAAGTCAAAAATGAGTTTTGAACCAGATACCTTTTAAACCCTCATTAAATGTATAGTCAGATTGTATGCATAAGCAAGTATCTAAACTGCACATAAATGCAACTTACAAAGCCACGAGTACAACCATTTCCTATCAACTATGATCCCGAAATTAAAGTGAATGTAATCATATCTGAACTTGAAAAAGCTTTAATTCCATCAAATTATAACTAAAAATATATGAAATTCTTGTAAAAAACAAAACATAATATGTCAGTTACATAACCTAAAATATTCCAACTCAGAACAACTAAGAGTTAAAAAAGATGAACTGGGAAAAATAAATAACATGAGAAAACATTACAAAACTAAATATAGCACGCTTAGAGAGCAACTGATGTTACCTAGACTAATAAGGGTGAAATCAAGTAACAGCTCCTGAGAAATTGGATCAAGGGAGAAGAAGAGTGGGGGACGTGGGAGGAAGAAAAACGAGGTTTACGGGAATACGAATAACCGATAGTAACCGTAAGCGTTTGTTGGTAATCGACTTTATGCGGTTTAAATTTAATCTTAAATTGATACGGACTACGGTTGATATTCAATTTGAAGACAGTTTTATTATTCATTGGCAATTGTTGCTACACGGGAGTTAGTCGAGAGAATTACGTCCGGAAGTAGTGCGATTAGATCAGTGATTGTCGTCAAGACTTGGGCTATCGAAGTATCTGATCTGCAAAACAACAGAAGACACCGTGAGTCTCGCCACGGGCAGAAGGGAGTTCTCCCCGTGACTAACCTCCGGCGTGAGAATAAGTATCTGGGAGAGTGTTTAAGTATGGGTATGATGAGTTGGGATGAGATGATATGAATATACCTGAGCCTTTGTATTTATAGTGACTTACGTATGTCAAATTCCTCCATGTAAATCTATTTCGAGACATCTGGAGTTTAGGCATTCGGATTGGAATTCCTTGGTTATTGGCGTTGTTTCCCTTTTGGTGCAAAGGGTTTTCTACTTAGTATTAATGATGTTTGTCCCTTATAGTTGACATGCATTTCATTGGCTCTGCATGGCCACCCAGCTGTGTCTGCTTCTTTCAGGATTTGTCTCTACTTTTTGTCTTCTTCTGCTTCTGATTGTGTTCCTGAAGCAACCAATAACCTTCCCTCCGTACTTTACGAATTCTTTTGTTCCTTAATGTGAGTTCCTTTGGGGACCTCTTAAGTATCTATTTCGTTTATAAGTGTTTGGGTTGCGGCTTAGGTTCATCTCGTCGTTCGTTATTCGCATTCGTGGATGCTAAACTTGTCACGGTTGGGCCGCGGCAGGGCTGTCCGGCAGGCCCTTTGCCTGGGCCGCGGCTGGGCTTGGCCGAGGTTGTTTTTGTTCACGCGATCTTATAATGGTTTGCTAAAGGGAAACGTGTTGGGCCGCGAGATGAAACTCCGTCTCCGTCTGCTGGGCCGCGGCTAGATGCTCGGCATGCTTACTGCGGGCCGCGGCTGGGGGATGCTTCCTTGCGTCCATGCTAGGCCGCGGCTGGGGCATGCTTCCTTGCGTCCATGCTGGGCCGCGGTCGAGCAACCGTATGTTAACGAGTCTTCGCTAGATGTAGGCGGTTCCCTACGTTGGCCGCGGCTGGGTTTCGTCTCATATGCTCGAGGCGTGACGTTATTACTATCTTTCTTAGATGATACCCCATCATGTCCCCCTAGTCCAATGTTGTGGTTGTACCATGACATTGGAATATACCAATAATCTTGGAAGACAACTCCATGTTCTCTTTTCCCCTTACTTTTTGGTTGTTACATCAACCTACCCTATTTCTTGTAGGTCGGTTACTAGGCCATTATGGAAGACAACTTCTTGTCTCCTTGTCTCCTCTTCCTTTCTCTATAAAAACCAACTTCATCTTTCATTTTTCTTCCATCCTTGGAAGACTTCCTTTGCTTTCTCCCTCTAGGTAAGTTTCTCTTACTTATTCTTTTCCTTTGTTGCATATTATGGAGTGTAGAAGTGATATGCATGTACAAGCATCGGTGATTACGCAAGATTATTTAAACAACTTTGTCAACCGGTATGGTGTTGGCGAAGATCTTGCCCTGGTGGTCCCTCCGCCTGGCGCGACGGTGCGGGATGCACCTCGTGGCACCGTGGCTTTGTATACCACCTTCTTTACTTTTAGCAACTTTCAAGTGCCTGTTAGTCGCTTTTTGTGCCTTATCTTGACGTATTATTCAGTACACTTGGCTCAAATCATTCCCTTAGGTTTGATAAAGGTTTATCATTTTGAGATATCTTGTCGCGCCCTTAGGTTAGAGCCTAGTGTTAACTTATTTAGGGCCTTTTATAAGCTGACCAGAGTGGGTGACTGGTTTACATTTGAGAAAAGGAAATCTCCGCGGCCAACCATCGTGTTGTGCACGTTTACTAGTCTGAAACACGGGAAGGATCATTTCTTTTTTGTTTCTGATCGGATTGTGCCTTTTGAGATGTACTGGCTTGGTATGGATGAGGATGTCAGGGATCCTCTTCCCAAAAAGGGTGAATATGATATGGCCATGTTTAACGTTTTGAAAGCCGAGCCGACCACACTTCGTTCTTATTCTGAGCACTTTCTCGTGATGGTTGGGATCAGCCGCATTTGGCCAGACACGAGCCTTTATCCATATATGACTTGTCAAGGAGAGCGTAAGTTCTTGCTTCATTGTTCTTATGCTTCCGCAATTTTAGCTAATCATTGATGTATTGTTATTTTTTCCAGGTATGGGTTTATTCGAACGTATGAAGTTGTCTGCCACGATTGACGTTACGGAAGAAATCGAGCCTCTCCCTCAAGGGACCTGTCCCATCCTTGAGACAACTACTGGTTTCGTGGTTAAGCCGGGGGAGTCTCTACCTGCTTCTTCCTCCGGTCGTCGGAGCGTGAATAACCGTAGTCCGCCGGCGAAACGACAGAATGTGGGTCGCATGAAGGGGTTGGGAGGCTCGGGACTGAAACCGCGGGATTCCCCTTCCATTGCGGGGACCTCGGCCGTGACTCGCGGTGCGAAGGTCGTGATGGGCCTCTCGGCCGCGGCTAGAGGTGCGGCGATTGCCGCAGCCGCGGCTGGCGCCGCGATTGTCACACCCCAAAGTTGACGGCGGAATCGTCGAAGTGTGAGAGTTACGATTGTTCACAGCCACATAACGCTATTATTAAATCCAAATATATTAATCAAGATTTAATTGTAACAATACAAGTAAAAGGCTCAAACAAAGATACATCATGAATACAAGGTTGAAAGTAATAAGATCATTGTTTATTTCTCTAAGTCCAGTCCTAAGTGAGATAAGCTTCAAAGAGTAGAACGCATACTTGGGTTATTCCTGAAACATGTTAAAAATAAAAGGTCAACATAACAATGTTGGTGAGCATTCCATAGTTTTCAATACATAGAATATATAAAAGATGGCAATTCAAGTCATAAGTTAGTGAATAAAGTGATTAGGGATGTTATGAACAATGCAACAATCAAACCTTGACAAAGTTTTACAAGTCTCAAACGTTAAAAGTATATACGATTAGCTAAGTGTACTTGGATCAACCAAGCAGGCTTGTCAGGCCCATAGATCTATGGCGTCGCCAGGCTAGCAATAGTTAATGATTGTACATATAACGCCATAACATGGTAACCACAAAAGTTCAACTAACCACAACTTTACATGATGAATTCCCATAAAGTTTACAAGTCTCAAATAAGTTTACAAGTGCAATGATATAAGTTAACATGTTTCACCCAAAAGTGTGAAAATAATAAAAAGGGGTATGGAAATACTCACATGGATATAAGTATTACAAGATGATAAATAAAGATTAAAGGATGATCCAAAGTATCCATTTCAAGCACCTAAATATATATTACAAGTTTAAGGTTAATAATAAGATTAACATTCAAATACGAATTAGGGTTTTGATAGAATTATGGGGTTTTGATAGAATTATGGGGTTTTGATAAGTTTACAAAGTAATTATTTACATTTTGATTCCATTAGCGGAATTATATATGTATATTTAAGTATTTTAGAAATGAATTTAAGTATAAATATTGATAAGGTTCTATATAAATAAAGCTTTAAAATTAATTAAAATAACATTTGATTAATAACAAATTATTAATCTAAACCTTTAGGTAATATATTTTATAAGAAGAATAATATTTGTAAATAGTTAACGTTTGGACCAAATGGTTTATTATTTATTATTTGAAACAACTAATAATTAGTAAGCTAAAACAAGAAAATAATCCAATTGTAATGTTTTGTTAAGATAAATAAATTTTAAAGTCTATTTTATAAGATATTTAACTAATTATACTATTTGTTTTAATAAAATAAAATACCATATTAAGATATTATAAGAAATAAATTTTTCAGAAAATAATTGGTTAACCTTTAAAATAAATAAAATTTATAAAATAGATTTTTAGAATTTCTTAAAAAAAAATTTACAACTTTTTAAGGGTAGAAAAGCCTTTTAAAAAAATAACGAGGGTGCCCGGGTTCGAACCCGGGACCTCAATGTTTACAAGTGAGTGGGGAACCAGTGAACCAGGGCCGCAGCCGTGGTTTAACTTGGTTTCCAAATTTTAAAAACACAAATTACAAACCACACCCAAATCACACGAACCCTAGGTTCCATCGTCCCCAAATTGAAGCATCAAATGATGTTTTTAATCAAACCATTGTTAGGGCTTTTATTCCCCTTCCAAAACCGAGTGTATACATGTCTCCAATTACCTGGTTGGGGATGAATC
Organism: Flaveria linearis; assembly: GCA_024085815.1. NCBI lineage: Eukaryota > Viridiplantae > Streptophyta > Magnoliopsida > Asterales > Asteraceae > Flaveria > Flaveria linearis. The sequence continues at coordinate 15,332,093 of CM044010.1, forward strand.
CGATGGTGAACAAGACGAAAAACAACTCGAGACCACGTAGTACCGGTTTGATGCTCAAATGATGATGATAATCAAATTCGATGTACAGGTAGCTTCTAATGACCTCAAGGATGAAAAGCCCTATGTTAATTTCGAGTTTTAAAGCTCCGAAGATGGGGTTCGAATAGTTGCAGGTCACGATTTAGAGGGAATCGAACGAGGTGTTTTTGTGGTTTTTCAGATGAAATTGAGAATAGTAATAGCTTAGGAACAGATAGATGATCATTTAGGTTCGATTAATTGAGTTGTTATTGGTTCTTAATGCACAACGGCTATGGAGTTTTATGAGGTTTCGGTTATGTTTTTTATTCGAGTTGTAACCGTTGTTTAAACGAAATTAAAATTGTATTCAAGTTCAAACTGATCTCGCGAAGTGATTGGAGACGGTTTGGGGTCATAACCGCGGCCAAAAGGCCGTTTTTGGCCCTTGCCGGAGTTTAGCCGGAGGCACCGGCCTCCACTCGCCGGAAATGCGGGAAGAAGAGGGGGGTGGTTTGGTATTTTTCATAATTACACAATTGGTCCCTCGTTTATAAACTCTTTATTATTTTATGCTTAAACATCTATTTAAGTTTATAAATTATCAAAACAACCCCTCAACTTAATTTAGGTTTAAAGTTTAACTAATTTATAAATTTTAAGCTATTAAAATTATCATTATTACTATTATTAATTATTACTAGTATAATTATTATTATTGTTACTAACATTATAATTTACTATTATCATTGTTATTATTATTGTTATTATTATTATAATTGTTATTATTTAATGTTTTTATTTTTAACATTCATAAATTAAAATTTAATAAAAAAAAGAAATAATAATAATAATCATAATAATAAGTATAAATAACACATGAGTTCCATAATTGACAATAACACGATGGTCGCTTCGGCCGCGGCTGGAGGTGGGGGGTCCGCTGGCGATTCCTTTTCTAGTTCGGTCGGTAAATCTCAGGATACCCATGGCGCTGCTACTTCTGCGGGTACTTCTTCGGGAGATACTGATATGGACCCTAACGAAAAATTCGTTCCAAATTGGGATCTCACGAATGGGTCCTTGTTTGACGACCCTGAGTTATGCAAAGACTTCATGTTTGTTGCTCGTACTCCGGCTAAGTTTTACCGTAGTGAGGGTTTGAAGAATAGGGACTTGTCTAACGCTGGTTGTTCGTCCATGGTGAGCAGTTTCTTCTCTTTTATCGAGATTCATAATCGCTGGGCCGATGTTGTTAAGGAAAACCGCAAATTCAAGAGAAAAATGTTGCGGCTTGGAGATGATCATGCTTCCTTGAAGCTTCGATGTGATTCTCTTGAAAGGGAAAAAGAAAAGGCTACCCTCAGTCTCAGTGAAGTTCAATAAGACCTTTGCATCCAGTATGCTGCTGTAAAGCGTCTTTCATCTGAGCTGAAGAGCTCAAAAAATACTTCAAACGCTCGGATTTCTCAGCTTGAGGGGGTTGTTGCGAGACTTCAAGCCGAGAGAAAATGGCTTATTTCGGACGGGATTGGCTTGGCCTTCAACAAAATTCGTGACAATGACGAATTTCTTAACATGTTGGCCAAGATTAACGACCTTGCTGATAAGGTTGGGTATAATGCAGGTGAGGTTTTTACCTAATGCTTTAAGGGCGAATTTTGTAGCTTTTGTGAATATGATTAGTAAACTAATCTTGAGCTTGGTTTTATTGCAGGTCTTCTCGATGGTGCCCGACTTGCTGCTGCTGGGAAAAGGCCGGAAGATGCTCAGAACTTCAACAGGGATGCTTTGTTTGATCTTCAGGAGCAGTCAACCCTGTTTGATGAAAGCACCTTTCCGATGAGTGACACCATTGCCGCGATGTGCGACTCGGATTTATCCGATATCGAGGCGTTTCTTGCTCCGATGGTTCCCGATCAGCTCAGGGGTTAACTAGTGTGTTTTTAGCTGTGGCACGTATTGTACCTTTTATGTTTGCCATTGTATGAATCTTCGTAGAGCGTTAGCTCAAGACTGTTCTTTTGGTTGTAATGGCTTTATGCTTTCTTGTTATATTTAGACTCCCTTTTGATTACTGAGAGTTTGCTTACTTTTGGTTGTAATTTGCGATGTTCCAACTTGGCTTTGTTTTATCGCACCAGATTTCATTTCCTTTTTGTAAAGGCGTCGTGATACGTGTGTAACGCTATTTGGCTATGGTTGTTCGCCTTTGGTTGCTTTTTTTTGTTTGGTGACGACTTATCATGCCAACTTTTGGTATCCCATATTCGCGCTTGCTTGTTTCGCGTTTTGGTTACTTCTATTTATGCCGGATACTCTACATGGTTATTAGTGTGTCATATGGTTACTCGACATCCTTTCCTCTATATGTTACTGGTTATTATATTTACCACAAAACGATAGGTTAAGCCGTGGTTTTGACTTTATTTTTATCTCGTGTCGGCTCAAGTATACTTGCAATGGTTATAAAATTTGGGGGTTTTGTGAGTGCTAACTCTGGTGCTCGCGTGCACCTTCATTCATTGAAAATTGAAGTACACTCATGATTACACCTCAAAATACATGGTTACATATAACACCTACGGAGTTGTGCCCCATTCCATGTTCGTGGAATGCTTGTTCCATCTATGCGAGCGAGTTTGTACGCGCCGTTGTGTCCTGCTTCGATGACCTGATATGGACCCTCCCATCGTGGCCCTAGATTCCCTTGACTCTCCGCATGGCTTGCTTCATTGCCGCGAAGCACATAATCTCCTTCCCTGAAAGTCTGTTTATTGGCTCGTGAGTTGTAATATCGTTCAACCTCCTTTTTGTGTTTCGCTTCTCTTATTGCTGCTATCATTCTCCTTTCTTCTAACAGGTTTAGGTTGAGCCGCAGCTCCGCCTCGTTGTTTGTCTCTTCATCCTGTGATACTTGTGCTGTTGGCATTCCAATTTCAGCTGGAATCATTGCTTCCGAGCCATACGTTAGGCTGAAGGGTGTTTCTCCATGGCTGGTTTTTGGCATGGTGAGATGGGCCCATAATACGTTGGGTAGTTCCTCCAACCAGTTCCTTCCTTCCAGGCCCAGTCACGTCTTAATTCCCTCTACAATACTTCTATTTGCTTGTTCCACCAATCCGTTGGCTTGTGGTGGGTGACCGAAGTAAAATTTGTTTGATCATCAGCTCCTTGCACCAGGATTTGAACAGGTCGTCCGCAAACTGCTTCCCATTGTCTGTGACTATGTAAAGTGGCAACCCAAAACGACATACTATGTTCTCCCATACGAATTTCTTTACCTGTTGTCCTGTTATGGTCCTCAAAGCTTTCGCCTCCACCCATTTAGTGAAATAGTCTATTGCCACCAAAAGAAACTTGACTTTAGCCGTCGCGATCGGGAATGGACCTATGATGTCCAAGGCCCATTGTTGGAATGGCCACGCAGATGTGACCGGGATCATGTCATTTTTTGGCCTGTAGCACATAGGGGCGTGCCTTTGACAACTTTCACATCTTTGGATTTCTTCAACCGTGCTTCTATGCATTCCCGGCCAATAATATCCTGCTCCCATCGCCTTGGCGACGACCATTCGAGGACCGGCATGGATTGTACATATGCCTTCGTGTATTTCTTTGACGACATAATTGGCTTCTTCCGACGTCAAACACCTCAAAAGCGAACCCATGTATGATCGTCGGTACAAAACTCCTCGTTGCGTTTCATAATGCAGTGCCTTGGCTTGCAATGCCCTTGCCTCCATCCTCCCCTCGGACAAGGTTCCGATTGTCAAGAATTCCACGATCGGCTTCATCCAGTTTTCCTTCTCCACCTCGGCGGTTGCTGCTACTTCCCCTACGTTTATGGAAGGGGATTGCAACACCTCTACCCTCACCTCTCGTGCCAGGTGGCTGAATGTCACGGATGCTAGTTTGCTTAGTGCATCCGCCTTTTTATTTTTGCTTCGTGGGATATGTGACACGTGACACCTATCAAATCCCCTGATTGCTTCTTTTGCCTTACTCAGATATTGCTTCGTCGTCTCTTCCTTCACAACATACAAACCCCTGATTTGATTTGCTACCAACAATGAGTCTACATGTGCGTGTAGTCTTTTAATATTCATCTGTTTTGCTAGCCTGAGACCAGCCAAATATGCTTCGTACTCAGCTTCGTTATTGGAGCTCTTGAAATCCAGCCGTAGGGGGTAGGTTAGTTCTTCTCCTTCTGGTCCTACGAGTATTAGACCCGCCCCTGATCCTTCGTCATTTGATGCTCCGTCGGTATGCAAACACCATTCGGCTACTTCCTTTGGACTGGTTTCTATCGGATCCGGGATGGACTCTTCTTCCTGCGGGATTTCTGCTAAAAAGTCTGCGACTACTTGACCTTTCATAGCTATCCAGGGTTTGTATTCGATCCCAAAGACTCCCAACTCGATTGCCCACTTCGCTAGTCTTCCTGAAATCTCCGGCTTTCTCAAGATCTGCTGTATTGGGTGACTTGTTCTTACTTCAATAACATGGGCTTGGAAATATCGGCGTAGTCTTCTGGACGCGTGAACCAGGGATAGCACGAGTTTCTCCATAGGAGAGTACCGGGTTTCCGGATCTCTCAGCGCCCTGGTGATGAAATAGATCGGAGTCTGTTCTCCCCCTCGGTCTGTCATGAGCACAGCGCTGACTGCTTCTTTCCCTACGGAAAGATACATGATGAGCTTTTCTCCTTGGAAAGGTGCCACCAATGTCGGTAGGTTGCTCAGGTAGACCTTCATTGTTGGAAAGCTTTTTCTGCTTCTTGCGTCCATGAAAAGTTTTTCTTCCCAAGACAGTTCTTCAACGTTGACATGAAGGGCAGGGTTCGTTCGGCGTGCTTGGATAGGAATCTGTTAAGTGCCACGAGGCGTCCATTAAGTGTCTGAACGTCCTTGATGGACTTCAGAGAGGGCATTTTCAGGACTGCCGTTACTTTCTCCGGGTTGGCCTCGAATCCGTCTTTGTCACTACCACGCCCAGGAACCGTCCTTCCTCGACCCCGAAGGAACACTTCTTAGGATTTAGTTTCATATTCATCTCCCGCAACCTTCCGAAGGTCTCAGCTATATCTTGCAATAAAGCGTCTTCATCGTGACTTTTGATGACTATATCGTCAACATATACTTTGATGTTTCTTCCGATTTAGGATTCGAAGGTCCTGTCCATCAAGCGTTGGTAGGTTGCCCCTAAGTTTTTTAATCCGAAAGGCATTTTTGTGAAACAAAAGATACCTACGTCAGTGTAGAATGCCGTTTTATCTTCATCCTCTGGAGACATCTAAACCTGGTGATAGCCCTTGTAGGCGTCCAAAAAGTACTTTAACGGAAAACAGGCTAGCGAGTCTACCTTTAAGTCGATCTGCGGGAGCGGATAGCAATCCTTAGGACACGTATTGTTGAGGTCCTTGAAATCAATGCACATCCTCCACGTCCCGTCTCCTTTCCTCACCATCACCGGATTGGCGATCCAAGTTTGATAACGAACTTCCCTGACGATGCCTGCTTGTAACAGCTTCCTCACTTCTTCCCCTACCGCTCGGCTCCTTTCTTCACCCATGTGCCTTCGCTTTTGAACGACTGGCTCCTTAGATTTGTATGTATTCAATTTGTGTTCAGCGGTACTACGGGGCACTCCCGTCATGTCGGAAGGTTCCCATGCAAAAACATCCAAGTTACTTTGAAGTAGGCACCTGAGTCTGTCTTTTGTGGCATCTCCGAGTTGTCCCCCGATTGTGAGCTTCTGTTCTGGAAATCACGTATTGATTACCCTTTTTCATGCGTTGGGCTCACGAGATCTTCCATTGGGCTTGCTTCCTCCATTTACAATGGCTTCACCTCCTTGCATTCTCTGCTGGAGTATATGGTGACTACTCCTATTGGAGTAGGGAACTTTATCGCTGCATGTACGGTGGATATTACTGCTCCTAGTGCGCATAGCCCAGGTCGTCCTAAAATCATGTTGTGGGATGACTCTGACCGTACCACCAGGAACGTCATTGCTACTTCCCGCCAACCTGAGTGGTTTCCAATGACAACCGGGAGCTGGATCTGTCCCAGCGGCTGGACTACCTCCCCGGTGAAACCTGTGAGCATGTGGGTTTTGGTGTCGAGACCCCTTCTTACTTATTCGTCTAGTTGCAAAAAGCAATGCTCATACATAATCTCCGAACTACTTCCGCTATCGACATACACGCGATGTACCTGATGTCCCGCTATTATGGCCGACACCGTGACAGGTCCGCTGGCGAAACTTCCTCCATGTATCAGAGGGAAAAAGATTTCTTGTGCCATCCAGGCTTCCATGTGATCGGACTGCCTTTTTCCTTTGTTGCTGACGAGCTGGACCATGAATATCTCTTTCCTCTTTTCTCCGGGTTGTGGCATCTTCTTCAACTCCCTCAGCAGGTGGGCTAGTTTTCCGGTCTTGATCGCAAGTTCTATCTGTCTTTTCAACGAGAAGCAGTCGTCAGTTGCGTGACCATTTTCCTTGTGAAATTCACAATATTTGGTCGTGTCTCGTCTTCCGCCGGGCTTCAAGGGTGCGGGTTTTGCAAAATTTACATTTTCTGTGGCCAAAATTTCACTTGGAGTTTTTGTTAGGGGTGGGAGGGTGACATTAGGCCTGAGTGGGTTTCTGGGGGGGTGGTGTGTGTCGTGACTGGAAAAATGAATGTTGTTGTGGATGGCGTGGCTGGAATCGCCGTTTCTCCCAGGGTCTTGGTCCTCCGAGCCTCTTTGGTGATTCCCACGTAGATACCGCCGGTTTCTTTAGAGCTTTCTCCTTCAACTGTTCGCACGCCTTCTTTCCTTGGACAAATGCCTTGGCGCGCTCTAGCATTTCGTCTACTGACTGCGGTAAGTTCTTGTGGAATCGCTCCACCAGCTGGTCGTTCCTTACGCCATGAATGAAAGCCGAGATTCGTATCGTCTCCCCGGCCCCTCGGACCTGCATACTTTCCTTGGAATATCTAGTGATGAAGTTTTCGATTGATTCGCCATCTCCTCTCTTGATATTGTGTAATTCTGTCGGGTCTTGGGCAGACATTCTTTGCTGACTGAAGTTTTTCAGAAAGCTATCCTCCAGTTCCTCGAAACTGTCGATTTCCCCTGCTGAAAGACTATCAAACCATACCCTTGCTGCCCCCGTCAACGTCTGGGTGAACATGTGACACCATACCGGCACGGACCATTGCTCCACTTCGGCTGCTCCAACAAAGACAGCTAGATGATCGTCCGGATCTCCTAAGCCATTGTACCTTCCCACGTTTGAAGGCATTTTTAGCTTTGGGGGAAAAGTGAACTCCGCTATCCTTGGGATGAACTTGGACTTGGCACGTGCGGAAGAGGGCCGGTATGGCTTGCTATAATCGTCGTCCCCGTCCGCCCCTGCACCATTATCCACTAGAGCGGGGTACGTCCTTTTCTCCCCCGTCGATAGGTTTGCCTTGCCGCCAGGATGACTTCTCCCTTTCTCATGCTCCTCTCCCTCCGGCGTCTCCTCATACTCCAGACGGGTTCGTACGCCTTCAAAGCGATGAGTTCGCTCTTCTTGCTGCAGGAGGGATAATATCCGTTCCCAGTTTTGGCTGATAAACTCCGGAGTAATTACCACCCCGTCGCCGGTTGGCTCTCCTTCAGTAGCGTTTGTATGATTAAAGAGAGGGGGCATCGCGCTTTCACCCCCCATATGACTAACGCCGGGGTTCTCGTTAGATGGTGTTTTCTCGCCCAAGTCCATGAACGATAAGTGAATAGGTTTCGAGGCTTTACATTCGGGTCCCACGGATGGCGCCAAATGTTGCTACACGGGAGTTAGTCGAGAGACTTACGTCCGAAAGCAGTGCGATTGGATCAGTGATTGTTGTCAAGACTCGGGCTATCGAAGTATCTGATCTGCAAAACAACAGAAGACACCGTGAGTCTCGCCACGGGCAGAAGGGAGTTCTCCCTGTGACCAACCTCCGGCGTGAGAATAAGTATCTAGGAGAGTGTTTAAGTATGGGTATGATGAGTTGGGATGTGATGATATGAATATACCTGAGCCTTTGTATTTATAGTGACTTACATATGTCAAATTCCTCCATGTAAATCTATTTCGAGACATCTGGAGTTTAGGCATTCGGACTGGAATTCCTTGGTTACTGGAGTTATTTCCCTTTTGGTGCAAAGGGTTTTCTACTTAGTATTAACGCTGTTTGTCCCTTATAGTTGACATGCATTTCATTGGTTCTGCATGGCCACCCTGTTGTGTCTGCTTCCTTCAGGATTTGTCTTCTACTCTTTGTCTTCTTCTACTTCTGATTGTGTTCCTGAAGCAACCAATAACCTTCCCTCCGTACTTTACGAATTCTTTTGTTCCTTAACGTTAGTTCCTTTGGGGACCTCTTAAGTATCTATTTCGTTTATAAGTGTTTGGGTTGCGGCTTAGGTTCATCTCGCCGTTCGTTATTCGCGTTAGTGGATGCTAAACTTGTCACGGTTGGGCCGCGGCTGGGCTGTCCGGCAGGCCCTTTGCCTGGGCCGCGGCTGGGCTTGGCCGAGGTTGTTTTTGTTCACGCGATCTTATAATGGTTTGCTAAAGGGAAACGTGTTGGGCCGCGAGATGAAACTCCGTCTCCGTCTGCTGGGCCGCGGCTGGATGCTCGGCACGCTTACTGCTGGGCCGCGACTGGGGGATGCTTCCTTGCGTCCATGCTAGGCCGCGGCTGGGGCATGCTTCCTTGCGTCCATGCTGGGCCGCGGTCGAGCAACCCGTATGTTAACGAGTCTTCGCTAGATGTAGGCGGTTCCCTACGTTGGCCGCGGCTGGGTTGCGTCTCGTATGCTCGAGGCGTGACGTTATTACTATCTTTCTTAGATGATACCCCATGAGCAATAAAATATATAATTGTAAAGAGACCTCCGGTTATAAGTTTGTTTTCCTTTCTTTTCACAAGATTCTCCCCTTGCATGTCTCGCCCTTTTTGTTCCAATTGTTTTTCCTTGGCCAATCATTATTCGTCTCGAATATTTAAGGTTTGTATATGCTTAAGGATCTCTTCTTCCACAGTGATCTTGATGATAAATATGGTTTTACCCGCTTTAACTTACCACTTTCCCATAATGCCATTGATGTCCTTTGGGGGAACTCAGGTCTCAAATTCACGACTTGCCATAATCTTTCCCATAGAGGTAAGATTTCATGCATGTTGCTCGGCTCTTGTGATTCATCTTATTCAGGTTCTTAATGCCTCTTACTACTTGGAATTCTGCCAACTTTGTTTCTTTTCCTTGTACCGTCTTGCTTATTTCAAACACTCGTTTTATAGGCCTTTAGCGACCAGATTCTAACCTTTTTGATTGGTTTCTAGTCTCTTCTTGGCGTGTATGTGTGTGGCTATGATACCACTTGTTGAGATATAAAAACCACACAAACAAGCTAATAATATTGAGTTACGAACTTGAGGATAGTGACTACAAAACAAATGCAAAACTGCATTAAATTGAATGCATAGGTCCTTTGAATACTAAACATCAACTTATCAATGCAATAAATTCAAACTATAATTTTTTATCGACAAATCTACGGCATTGATTCTCTGGCTGGAATTAATCAGGTCACATATCTATTTTTCAGCTGGAATTACACCCTCAACCCACACAAAAGGAAATACATAACTGAGAAAATTCTCTGGCTCAACTCTAAATATTTTTTTTGTTTATATTAAGACTTGAACCCATGACCTCCCCAATATACTATAAATATAATTTTAATTCTAATATTTCTTCTCTTGTTCCACTTAACTCCTTGAACTTTAAGACCTCCAAACCACCCCTTAAGATCAACCGTACCAGTCTTAGTTCAACACTAATTATTTTCAATAGACGATTGATCTTTTACAAACTTAGATTATATGATTAACATCGAACGATGCGACACCAAACTATACATGTTACATATAATCTTTGATCCATTACATCTATTTTTATTAACCATCAAACGTGTCAATATTTGTAGCTTTAATCTCTATAACTTTAATACTATTACTTAATTTATAACGTAGTTTTTTTTGTGTGTGTGTTTATTGGAGTTGAAACCGCTACATACAAAATGAAAAAAAAAATTGAATACTCCTAGAATTGCAAGCATCAAATAGAAGTTATCTAGCTCTCCCTTATCTAAGTCGATGTTGAGCCGATAAGTTGTCATATTTGTAACATAAACTAACAAACTACTCGCGAAATAACCCATAGGCATGGTACTAAGGAATAATCCGGTGATTATGGATTTCATTCTCTCAGTTGTTTCTTCCATGAAAAACTCAAACTTCCCATATGTAAAATCTTCACCATGCACCCACCAAGAAAATTTGAGAATCTAACTTAAAGGCTAATTTTCACACCGTATTGCCAAAACATATGTCTTCTTCTCTTCTCACATACAACAGCTGCATCCGTTTTCATCATTGAGAAAACAAGCCTAACACCAGTTTTCTGAAGCGCTGTGAGTCATTTCTGATCATGGGTCATCGCTTTACGAACAAATACCCGTTGGTGTAAAAAGATGTAAATAGAATGGTGGAAAAGTATAAGACAAAAAAATGAGGTTGCGGGTATCTTTAATTTGCTATAATCGCGATTCATTGCCTCTGCTTGCTAATGATGAATATGTCCATCTAACAGTACATGGTCCAAGACATAATACATGTAAACCATATGAGGATGAGCTTTATCACCATTTTGACGTCTTCTATCTAGAGCTACGGTTGTAACTGCTCACCGGTTGTTTTAATTACATTTTTGGACGTGCTACCGTCTCCTATTGCAACCTTTTTAAGACACCTACACGTATCATGTGATAAGTATTTGTAGATGTTGCAAGATGTTATAATATAATTTTTCAACTGTTTGTATTATTCACTTGAATTTCTGCGGGTGGAACTTTAAAGTTACAACCACCATTCAAGTAGTTAAGATGGTCGAGGTGAGCTAACTTTTTATTCTTATATGTCCAAAATAGCACGTTGAATACAACCATTGGTGCGCCCCCTTTCGATATTTTACAACGATAAATTCTATTTCCGCGTAGCAGTAGAACAAGCGCTATAATCATTACCTCAGCACGTATCTAGTTTCCAGTACTATCAGCTCTACTTATTTGTCTTGTATACAAGACAAATTGAGTAAAGATGGTATGACTGGAAGCTGGATATGTACTGGGATAATGATTATAGCTCTTATTCTACTGCTATGAAGGGATAGATTTTATCGTTATAAAACGGTTGTATTCAAAGTGCTATGTCAGGCATTTAAAAACAGGAAGTTAGCTCACACCGACCATCCTAGCTACTTAAATAGTGGTCACAACTCTAAAATCCCCGCACACAAAAATCAAGTGAATAATACAAACAGCTGTAAAATTATACTCTAACAACCTGCAACCTCACAAATACTTATCACTTGATATGTGTATGTGTGTTGCAAAGGTTACAATAAAGGATGGTAGCACATCTAGAAATGAAAATTAAAGATAAAAGCAATTGGTGGGCAGTTACAACCGTATCTCACGTAAAAGACTTTAAAATGGTGATAAAGCTTATCCCCATATGGTTTACATGCATTATGTTTTGGACGGTGTACTGTCAAATGAACACCTTCACTATTGAGCAAGCATGTGTCATGAACTGCGATTATGACAGCTTGAAGATACCCGCAATCTAATTTCTGTCTTATACTTTTCCACCCTCATATTCACATCTCTTTAAGAACGAGTATTCCATCGCATAGCGATGACCCGTGATCGGAAATGACTCACAAGCCTTTAAAAAGCTAGAGTTGGGCGAGTTTTCTCAATGGTTAGAATGGTGGTAGTTGATGTCTTGGAAAGGAGAAGAATGCATAGGTCCTCAACTTTTCTTGGTGGGTCCTGGTGAAGCGTTTGCATACGGGCAGTTTGAGTTTTTCATGAAAGAAACACCTAAGAGGATTAAAATCTATAGGCACTAGATTATTCTTAGGCATCGTGGCGCGCTACGGGCTATTTCACGAGCAGATTTTAGTTTCTATTACACATATGGCAACTTACTGGTCCAACGACGACTTAGATAAGGGGAAGCTTGATAGCTTCTATTGGATGCTTGCAGTTCTAGGTGTATAATTTTTTTTTGAATTTTTGTACGTCGTGTTTGAACACCGATACAAAGCAAAACAATGTGATAAACCTAGCAATAGTACTGAAGTTATAGAGATTAAGACTACAAATGTTAATAACGTTTTATGGATAATAGAAAATAGATGTAATGGATCAAGGATTATATGTAATAGATATAGTTTGGTGTTGTATCAAAGGCCAAAGAAATTCTTACGAATCTTTATGGCAGTGTAGAGGGGATCTTGTATTTATATGGTTCCTATGATCCCATGTTTTTTAAGAGACTGAATTCAAAGTTTAAAACGACTACACGTACGCTACGTCTTTTGTTTAACCATATGGTTATGGTTATGGTTATGGTTTAAACAATCAAACAAATACAAAGACAAAAGCATTAACTACATACAAAGATGTAACAGTGTATTAACGTATTGACATTTAAAATAGAGTAAATTGCCATTTTCATCCCTGTGGTTTGGTGAAAATTATCACTTTAATCCAATAGTTTGTTTTTTCGCATCTAGGTCCCTGTGGTTTACAAATCTTGTCATATTCATCCAGTCCGTTAACTCCATCCAAAATTTCCGTTAAATGTAGGGGTATATTGGTCATTTTACATATATGTTTTTATTTAATTTTTTTAAACCTAATTTAATATATGTTCTTTAAATACATTGCAATTTTAGTCCCTGTGGTTTGAGCGTATTTGCTAATTTAGTCCAAAAATAACCACCACACCACTACACGTCACAAGAACCACCAAACCACCGCCACCACCCCATCACAAAGCCACCAACACCACACCAGAGCACCCACCACCACCACGTACATCGGATCATCGCTACCATGTAAACCCTAAAAATCGACAATCAATATTGGACTTGTAACATACCACTTTGAAAATGCATATCAAACCCTACTAATACCTCTACAATACTCGTTTTCAAGGGTTCCATATACGTTTTCGAAGGGGTTTGTTATAAGTTTGAGATTAACGGTTGGTTTCTAGGGTCCACATGGTGGTGGTGATCTAGTGTGTGATGGTGGAGATCTAATGTGTGGTGGTAGAGATCTAATGTGTGGTGGTGGTGCCCGTCTGGTGTGGTTTTGGTGATTTTATGATAGGATGGTGGTGATGATTTGGTGGTTCTGATGGAGTGGTGGTGGTTTTGCGGCGTGGTGGTGGTGTGGTGTGTAAATACGAGGTCCAACTCTGGATGGTTCCGGTCTTGTTGAACTTCGATCCACCGATGCTCTCTGAAGCTTCACACCTACGCACAATGAAAACAACACCACTTAAGGTGGTGGTGCCCGTCTCGTGTGCTGATTTACAGGGATTATTCCCCGGCAAATCCATTACCTTTTATGTTCTCCGACCGTTACTGAATTATCGGTTATGATTGGGCTAATTCCGATGTAATTAAATGCGGGGCACGTGTCCTGTTGGCTTACCCGTTCCGCCTGCATGGGCCGGGCTTTCGGGTTCTGGTACTCGGTCTTGTGTGGGTTATTTGTACCCTATGTCTACATGGTGGTTCCATCACGGGTGGTGGTGATATGATGTTTTATGCCAAGGAGGTGGGATTTTTGGACTGAATTGGCAAACGTGTCCAAACCACAGGGACTAAAATAGCAATTTGTTTAAAGGGGATATATTAAATGGGGTTTAAAAAAATAGAAAAATAAAATATATACGTAAAATGACCAATATACCCTTCATTTAACGGAGAATGTTGGATGGAGTTAACGAACTGGATGAATATGACAAGATTTGTAAACCACAGGGACCCAGATGCGAAAAAATAAACTATTGGATGAAAGTGATAATTTTCACCAAACCACAGGGACGAAAATGACAATTTACTCTTTAAAATATGGTTATTTGACTTGACGCAGTCAACTCAAAGGCGAGACATGAATATCAAGTTGAACAACTAAACTAAATATAGAAGTTGTAATAAAGTGAAGTGAAATATGGAACATGATTACCAAAAGGACAGAATTGTAATAACAACCTGACTATTATGTTATAAAGCATAATATTGTAATCAGCTTCATTAGATACATTTAAGGTGTTAATGACGATTTATAACATGAAATCTAGCAACATGGGAGCTGAAATTTGTTGGATATTTGTAATCAAGAAATTAATAAATTAAAAGTTAGAATAGAAAAGTCAAATAGAAAAAGTCAAACCTAGCTATCAGATAAAAAATACATACAAAGATGTAACAGTGCATCAGCAACTTGATGCAAGAGTGTATTAGCATGTTGATATTCATGATATGGTTATTTGACTTGACATAGTCAAGTGAAATATGAAAATGAATATCAAAGTTAAATAATTAAAGTAACTTAATAAGTTTTAGTAAAATGGAGTCAAATAGGGAACATGATTACCAAAAGGAATAATTGTAATAACAACATGACTATTCACCTAAGCAGAAACAAAACATAGGTCGAACAAATCAAAGATAAACCTTAAAACAAAGATGACGATGAACATATCGAACAGACCAAAATGATTTTCGAGAAGAAAAGATAACCTGTTTCTTAACATACCAACATAACATGGAACCTTTGTTTTCTACTCGAGTTTGCATACCTAGTAGCTGTGACACGTACACTGAATCAACATCCCACTGCATTTTACGAAAGAAAATCATTAGTTAAAACCATATGAGGATTTTGTAATTTTGTAGGCACAAATAATACCAGGGCACACAAACATTTTTTTTATTTTTTAATTAACTTAATAAATGAATCCACCGGTGCATTACACATTGATTTCGTAGATTTGTTAGCCTTTATGTACACATCCTACTAACTTGCATCAATTAATATCTGATAGTAAGCATATCACAAAGTAAAAAAGGTGGAACATTGTTTAAGTATAATTAGACAAATATAAGTATATATATCTTTTGCATAAAAATATCTTTTACATGTTGACTGATGACATATGTTGTTGAATTGTACAATCCACTCTACATTGAATAAAATTGATCTAGCAAGAATCAAAAAGTGGACCAAATTGTTCATCTCAATATCAAATGTCAGTAACGAAAGAACATGAGATTCCACAACATTTTTATCAGCATATTATTAGTGCAGCAACAAGGTGATATGGTTTTTGGGTCGGTAGTACTTGCTATTTTCATGAACATGTATATTATGATGTTGCAAAAAATTTGTGCAAGTGGTTTGGATTTTACATTAGTCACCTATATTGTAAAAAAGTAGAAAGAAATTAGCTGAAAATGCTATTTAAAGAGTTCTAGTTTAAACAAGCCGCGGTAAGAAGAGGAGTACGAAGGAAAACCTTGATCAAATCGAAGCTCTGTTTCCTTATGGTGATGATAGATTGATCGCACCATGCGGTTTATGGGTCAAATTAACGACTATCTCCAAAACAATGAAAGAGGTGGAAAGAAAGAAAGAAAGAGAAGAAAATAGAAGACAAAATGTTGCAAGAACGTCTTGAGTGGCTAAAATGCATAACAAATTGTACCAAATTTATAGCAAGTAATATTAAATTAATCAATTTTTAAATATAGTTTCGAGTAAATCTCGGTTTTGGTCCCTGTATTTTGCAAATTGACTCCACTTAAGTACCAATGTTTATTTTGTCTCCATTTGAGTACCAAACTTTAAAAAATTGTCTGTTTCAGTCCTTTTGACTAACGGTGTTAACATTTTCTGTTAGATTTTTTTAAAAAGACCAAAATACCCTAAGTCTCCCTCACACCACCACACACCACCGCCACCAAATCCAAAGCTTGGTACCATTCATATTTCATACCATCCTTCTCTCCAATTACCCAAATCTTAGCTGTAATCACACCATACCACCTGCCACCTGCAACTTTCAACCACAACAAATTACTGCAAAATCATTCACACACACACACAACACCTCTGCTTAACACACACATTCATGGAGATTCTCTCTCACTTTCTCCCATCAATCCTCCACACATCACCATAACCGCACCTGTATTTACTCCCTCAACCCCACCATGAAAACCCCCTTCTTCTTCATCATCTATCATTTCTTCCTCTTAACAACTATTCTCACAGTCTCCGGCGCCACCAACTCCGGAGCTCACAACCGTCGTACGCTGCACCAACCGTTTTTTCCCTTAGATTCACCATCTGCACCTCCGTCTTCGTCGCCGCCTAATGTAGTACCCTTTACCCCTAACCCCACAACCACCGCATCTCCGCCGGATGATCGGCCGTTCTTCCCGGAATTTCCCTCTCCGCCGCCGCCGCCGACTCCCTCCGCTTCTTTTCCGGCGAATATCTCGTCGCTGAATCTTCCCAATTCGTCGAGATCGAAATCGGTTTCTTAACAGCCGAACCCGAGCCCAACCCGCTCTCAAGGTCCTCATTTTCGCCTTTTTTTGAACCGCCCCTGAGCTTCTTAACTACCACAACCCGTTAACACAAAGATCGTTCGGAGTAACCAAACGTAGCCCGTGCTTTTGGTCACATTCTTGCCATCACATAAACCCTCAATGTCGCCACAAAGGCCCGGGTTACTCAAAAAGCTGTTGATGTAGATTTTCTTAGCATACGCAAGTGGGATATCTCCAGTGAGCGAATTGCTCCATAAGTTAAGCTGATTGAGCCTCAAATTCTGTAATCCGACGGGGATTGTGCCGAATTTGAGCAGGTTGTTCGGAGGTTTTCGCCGATGAGGGCGTCCTGTAAGCCTCTTTCTTCGAGGGTTTCGATGATGTTGGGGCGGTGATGGTGTGACTGTTTTAGGGTTGATTGGGATGAGATGGAGCAGAGGTTGCGAGTGAATGGGTGACGCCGAAGATGGTGGTGGTGAAGGGATCCGGCGACGGTGGTGGATGGGGTGAAGGGGGATTGAAGTAGAGAGGACAATGAGGTTCTGTAATTGGTGTGAGGTGCGGTGGTGTCTGGTGGCGGTGGTGTGTGATGCGGTGGAGTGTGTCGGCGGTGGTGTGTGGTGGCTGTGGTGGTGTGGTGGTGGTATGTGGTGTGTGGTGGCGATGGTGTGTTGTATGGTGATATTTTTAGCCCTTAGGGGTATTTTGGTCTTTTTAAAAAAATCTAACAGAAAATGTTAACACCGTTTGAAATTTGGACTGAAACAAACAACTTTTTTAAAGTTTGGTACTCAAATGGAGACAAAATAAACGTTGGTACTCAAGTGGAGTCAATTTGCAAAACACAAGGACTAAAACCGAGATTAACTCTATAGTTTCTAAAGGTTCGTTTTAATATATATTGTAAATTAGTAATTGTAGTATTGCATACGTAACAAGTTTTGCATTAAGTGCACAAAAAATCCCAAAAAATTAAATTGAAATGTTACGTGTACACTTCAATATTAAGAATTTAGTTATATAAATAACAAACAAAATAAGTTTAATTAGGGATGATACACAGACGCGCGTTGCGCGTCTTTAAAACTGAAAAAATCAAACCAAGACTCAGTTAAATGCATATTGTTTCTACCATCATGAGATTTTTTAAAAAGACGGAGTTTGTTCTAAATAAAAGACATAAGCGAACATGATTATTGATCTCAAGTTAACGTTTGGCTTTTAAAAAAATAATTTTTTGGGCTCAGATCTGGGTTTCGGTTAGTATGGCTGCAACACAGGTTGCAGGTGTAGAACACCACACCTGCCGTCACCGAGTATGCCACGTCAATTAACCACTCAGCCACAGTCTTCATAGCAATAACCAAGAAACCCGAAGCATACAAAAATAACACGTCAACAATTTCGAACAATCAACTAAAAGTAACAGAGGCACACAGTTCTCAGATGATGTGTCGTCATCATTATCGACTCATAAACACCGAAACATGGTGTATTATTGATAAATGATGTGGATTGGAAAAGGTTCAGCGTACCTACCCCTGTTTCCCCGTCGAGAACCACCACCGTAGGTCAGGTAATGAAAACTTCGATTCTCAAAACAGCAAGCTTCACATCAAAATGTAAGGATAGAATTAATAACTTGATATGACAAAAACACAAACTTTGTTTACATGAATATTAAAAACATTATGATTTAAGATAAAGATTGTTATAACATAGATTTTCATGTAAATAGTATACTTATATTTTATTACCATCAATCTCGTTTTCTAGGTCCTGTAAATGAAAATGTTACAGGAAAAAATAAATAAGGCTTATGCACGCATGTGAGTCTCTCACTATATGTAGATTACATATAGCTCCCCTTTAACTCAACAAAATTTCTATATGAGATTTCTCAAACTAATGGCTACTTGCACATGTGCGCTTATGGTCACATATACAAACTTCTTTTTATCATGCTTTATCAACCTACAATACTAATCGCCTATCATTTACACTTCATGAAGAAACCTGTTTGCCAATTTATGGATTGAATCAAGAATCTAGACATACACTCACATACATAACCCAAATGAAAAGTAGCATCTAGTTATATATGGAGCAATAATTAATCCCATCAATAGTTAAGATGTTGTTCAGTTACCCTACCAAATTAGTTGTGAAAAAGCATCTGCATTTACAATTTCACATGCACTTCCAATTTCTACAATGAAGTCCACTAAAAGACACAAACATAATGCATGCAAGAAACTTTAGTCAATTTCATATAATTAAACAATGAATTGACAACTATGAAAAGAATGCAAACTAACAATAACTAAAGCAAGTTAATTTGACAAACATACCAACATTGGCAAGTCTTTGCTTCCTCCCACTGCCAGGAGGCCTCCCCCTGTTCTTTTTCGGGGTTGGTGTGACCGAACCAGGTGAACCACCAACCGAAGACGCAGGCGTTAGAGGTGGAGCCATATGGTCCATAATTGACCCATGCCGACCATACTTCTTGGACCTACCTCTCTTTTCTGCACAACAGAGTCAGACCCACTTCTAATGGTGGTAATGGAGACTGTAGCCACTGCACCACCACTTCCACCACCACCACCATTGCCACCACTCATGTTGATGTCATGAGGAAAATTGGGAAATGGGTTGTGTTCAGATGGGAGTGTTGAACCCATGGGTCCTACTCTCATGCTGCTATGGCCATGGAGAGACAATTTAGGGTTCTCTTGGGCTTTGAAACCGGTTCTCTTGCTAACATAGACCGACCTCCGCCTCCAGCAACATAGCCACAACCGTCGACCTCAGCCTACACCAACACAGCCACCACCACCGACCTCCGCCTCCACCAACGCAGCCACCACCGCCGACCTCCGCCGACCTCCGCCTCCCCGACCTCCGCCTCCATTTCAACACAAAACCCTCTGTTCCATTTCATCATATTCATGTCAAGAACTCAAACCCTAAGATAGAACCAATTCATATTCAGGTTAACAAGCTGTTTGATTGCATTTGTAAGAGATTGAAGGGTAGAAAACATGCCTGGAAGCTTGGAGCCGTTGGATTTGGGTGTTCAGATCCCCTACCATTTCAGGTGTCCGATTTCCCTTGAGCTTATGAGGGACCCGGTCTTCGTCGGCACCGGTCAGACCTACGATCGCGCCAGCATCGAGTCATGGGTGGCCACCGGGAACACCACGTGTCCGGTCACACGTCTGCAGCTTACAGACTTCACTCTGATTCCGAACCACACGTTACGACGCCTTATTCAGGAATGGTATGTGGCGAATCGTTCTTACGGTGTTGAGAGGATTCCGACGCCGAAGCAACCGGCGGATCCGGTGACGGTGAGGTCCTTGCTGAATCAGGCTGGTTCGGAGGCGAACAGTAGGCATGTTGGTGGTGGTGCCGGAGGAGGGAAGAGATGGAAGATTGAGGGTGAGGGGAACAGGGTAAAGGCTTTAGTTATAGGTTGATGAATAGTACTATTCATCATGTCAAATCACATTGCTAAATTAATATTAGGTAATGTTTATTTACGTATGTAAACATTTATATTAAAAAATATTAATTTTATTTAAAATATTACCAGTAATTATATTAAATGTTTATACCTATGTAATCATGTCATATACAGATTCGATGACTTTAGGAGTATACATTAGTAGTCTGTTAAAATAAATAAACATAATATAAATAGTATGTTAAACATTTTTAAAATCTATGAGATAACACTTCATATTTACATCATTATATTTATAATTTTACATTTTTCACTTTTAAATCCTTAATAATACATTCAACAAAATCACAGTGTTTGATATAATGTGCTAGTTTCAGTGATTATATAAACTTAGTGTAAAGCAATTAAGCATTCATTTAGCTTCACTTACCAGAGTTTTGTTTGCAAAAAACTTGTATATATTTGTAAACTAGGTTAGAACCCATGTATTACATGGGTGGAATAAATTTAACTTTTTAAAATCATCTTCCTACTCTAATAAAAAGGTATCTTGGATGACACGTGTCAACACCACAATCATTCTCACCAAAAATTTTCCGTCTCTCTCTCCTACTAAATAATTACCTTAATTACTAATAATACTATTTAACACTTTTTTAGATTTAATAAATTAATAAAGAGATCTATTTATTAATATTATTTCTAAATAAACATTTTTTATAAAATAATAAATTTATTTAAAGCATAAGACTTTTTTTAAAAAATACAAACTATTTAAAATTGGTATTTTTAAAAATTTATTTTTTAAAACCAAAAATAATTAAATTTAAGGGTTATAATAAGAAAATTTTTAAAAATATCATTTTTATACGGTTTGTTTTAGAACAAAACGTTTATTTTTTTTGAAAAAAATAAAGTTTTAAAAAGTTGATATCACTATTTTATAACTTACAGTCATTTCTAATACATAATTTTAATGATATTATATCTTAAAATATTATTTTATAATTAATAAATTTTGTTATATTAATTTTTTATTTATTCAACCCGTGTAACACACGGGTTACTATAGCTAGTTCTATTTATAATAGATGTTATCAACCATTAAAGTTAAGAAATAATAAATATTTAAAAATTATAAATGATATATAATTAAGATTAAGATTTAAAATTATATTTTAATATATGATAGAATTTAGATATTATAATTTAGTAAATGTTAATAAAATATTTGCATAAAAAACTTAGATTCTAGATAAAGCAATTAAGCATTCATTTAGCTTCACTTACCAGAGTTTTGTTTGCAAAAAACTTGTATATATTTGTAAATTAAATTGAATACACAGCTGGAGCCACGTTAGGTTTTAACCATTATAATATATATAGACATATACGTGATCGAGCAACTAACGTAACACAAAATCTTGCATGTTAGTTGCTGGTAATTTATATATAAGACATTTTTAAAATCATACGCATTCCATAATATAATATAAGACACGTACCACTATAATGGAAACACAAACGTACACTACAACAATTTTACCCTGTACCGACAAACGCTATAGTGACGACATATGTCGTTGGTAAAAGAGAATATGTGCCGACAAGATGTCCTCAGTAGAGCTAAAAGTAAAAATTCAACTCTTTGAGTTAATAAAATAAAACCAATGTTATCACGACCGGATCGGACCAGCCGGTCCGACTGGTTCGACCGGAGATTGATCGGGTGTCTGGTCCGGTCTACTATGGTTCGTTTTTGTCTGGTCGAACCGGCCGGTTCGTCCCGAACCGGTTGTCGGACCGTGAAACCGGATCGGTTCGGACTGGATTTTGGTATTTATTTTTTTGGATTTTTATGGGTAAAAACGGGGTGTTGAACCATAAATTAGTTGTTGGATATACAAATATAGTTAAGTTTTATATATATTTATAAATCGTATATAAATTACTTATATTTGATTATATATGTAACTTTATATATAATATACTATATATATAATTATTACGTCATCCGGTTCTTAAATCCGGTCCGACCGGTCCGACCACCAAATCAGTCAGGCGTCCGGTTCGACTTCCGATCCGGTTCTGAAAACATTGAATAAAACAGACTACTAATGTCGGAACATAGTTGCGCGAGCTAACCAAAAAAAGTGGTATAATAAAAACCTCTATCCCGACGACTTGTTGTCACTGTAGGTAAAAGTTATTTTTTTTACCTTCGCTTAATAAAATAAAACAAAAAACTGTGTTTTCCGTCCCGACGACATGTCGTCGGGATAAGTAATATTTAAATAATATGTTTTGTTTTTTTAACCATTCGCGTACGAAATAAAACAAAAATAAATTTGTTATTTGTCCTGACGACATGTCGTAGGTATAGGGTAATTATATAAAATTTAATTTTTTTATTTTGAATCTATAGGGATGACTTTTTTACTCTATAGGGACGACATGTTATCGCTATAGAGTGCAAATCCCTTAAATCGTATTTCAGACCTTCTGTCTCATTTTCAACCAAAAAACCCCACTTTCTTCTCCCAATTTCATCTCGGTTTATAGGCTTATTTGGCATCAAATTGAGTGTTTGAAGTTAAAAATAATGTTTCTTTTACTATAATGAAGTTATATGATCTTGTTTTTATAAGGTTTATCTAAATTTTTATGCTTTAAGTGAGATTAAAGTTTAAAGCTTGAAATTAAAGGATTTGAAGATTTTCAATGTATGAAATTCGTTTAAAGCTTATGATTTAAGTGTTGTTTAGTGAATATGTTTGTGATTAGGCTAGTATGATTGTACAAGTGTATATATATGTAAGTGTATATGGGTTTGATGTTAGATTAGGTTTTAAGTTTGTATGTATTTTTATGTTTTATTTTATATGTATATGGTTTGATGTATTTAGTTGTTTATGTATATGTTTATATGTATGTAATTATGTTAATTTTGTATGTTAATATTTGTATGTATTTATGTTTATATGGTTCATTTAGTTCTTCATTTACATGAATAAGCTATTCTTGATTGTCCCGTTATATGACATGAATGTATCTTTTTGAAAGATACATTAAAAAGCTCAAAGCATATGTTAGAAATAAAAGTAGACCTGAAGGCTCAATAGCAAAAGGTTATGTTGCAAATGAGACATTGTATTCTGCTCTATGTATCTTGAAAGTATGCAAATCAAATTATACGTATAAGCCATCAAATCTAATTTAATGATTCTGTTTTTATAGGGGGGTTTTTGCGTCTTATATATTATGACTAATAAAATATATTTTATTACATCGGAATTGTTTAAACCCATGAGATGAATATTAATCTACAAGTTGTCAGAACGAAGCCTTATAAATATCAACATCCCGTGGCAACATGTGGGTTCACCCACTATTTTAACTTGAATCGTAATAATATAATGTGGGAAAATAACTAAAGTACATACATACGTGTAAAACAATTTAATATCATCGAATAGTTAAAAACTTGAATCCTAAATCATGGATTAGAAAACTAAAATATAAAAGAATACAAACTAACGTTAATTTTGAACAAGTAAATATTAAGAGCACGTAAAAACTTAAATCTGTAAATTCGAATCTTGATTTTTGATTTTTGAACCGAACCTTATTAAACAAGGTGAGGTGCTTGTTGATTGATTCAGGTATGCCAAAGCAGTTTTGGGCTGAGGCAGTAAATACAGCAGCATTGTTAGTCAACATGTCCTCTTCATCTACAATTCAGATGAAAATGTGGTCAGGTGAACCAGGGGATTATAGCAGGCTTAAGGTGTTGGTTCATTGGCATATGCTCATGTTAATGAAGGCAAACTAGAGCCTAGGGCTATAAAGTGTGTGGTTCTTGGTTACACAAGTGGTGTGAAGGGGTATAGACCGTGGAGGATGGATGATAAGACTCCTAGGTGATAACAAGCAGAAATGTTGTATTTAGAGAAGATCAATTGTATAAGGATCTGTTGAACAAGAATGATGAGGGTGAAGGTGATCATGACAGGGGTGTTCAGATTGAGGTGGAGCTGAATGATCAAAATCCTATGCAGAATGATGCTGGTACTGAAAGTAGAAGGGGTAAGGAGACTTGTGGCTCATCAGGAGAAGAGACTTTGGTCCAAAACAGATCTATTGCTCAAGGTAGAACTAGAAGGACCGTAGTACCCTCTCTGAGGTATAGGACAAGTGATGAGTTAACACTTGTTACAAATGAGGATGTTTCTGCATATGTGTTTAATGCTGCTATGGGAAATAGTGGTGATCCATTGTCTTATGAACAAGTATTAAGTTCTGTTGATAAGGATAAATGGATGCAGGCAATGAAAGAAGAAATGAATTCATTGTATGAAAACAATACTTGGGAGATTGTTGACAAACCCAAGGATAAAAAGTTAGTGAGTTGCAAGTGGCTATACAAGTTGAAGGATGGGTTAACTGAAAATGATCCACCAAGGTACAAAGCAAGGTTGGTTGCTAAGGGGTTTACTCAGAAGGCTGGTGTTGACTACACTGAGATTTTCTCTCCTGTGGTCAAACACTCATCTATCAGAGTGGTGTTGAATCTTGTAGCTATTCATAATCTGGAACTGGAGCAGATGGATGTAAAGACTGCATTTTTAAATGGAAGTCTTGATGAGATGATTTATATGAGACAGCCTACTGGTTTTGAAGTTAAAGGCCAGGGAGATAAGGTGTGTTTTCTGAAAAGGTCTTTGTATGGATTAAAGCAGTCTCCTAGACAGTGGAACCAGAGGTTCAATGATTTTATTGTGTCTAAAGGGTTCAATAAAAGTAGCTATGATCCTTGTGTATATTTCAAGGAAGATTCAGCTGGTGGTTATATATATCTTCTGCTTTATGTAGATGATATGTTAATTGCTAGTAAGTCAAAGGCTGATGTAGAAGCTACTAAGTCAATTTTGAAAGAAGAGTTTGACATGAAGGATTTGGGAGCTGCAAGGAAGATACTAGGCATGGAAATTGAAAGAGATAGAGATGTTGGTGTATTGAAGCTCAGTCAAACTGGTTACATCAAGAAGGTACTTACTAATTTTTACATGGATAGTTGTAAGCATGTTAGTACTCCTTTGGCTGCGCATTTTAAGTTGTCTAGCAGAGATAGTCCTCATACTGAAGAAGAGCAGGCTAAGATGTCTCGTGTTCCTTATGCAAATGCTGTGGGGAGTTTGATGTACTTGATGGTGTATACTAGACCTGATTTGGGTTATGCAGTCAGTCTAGTCAGTAGGTATCTAAGTAATCCTGGGGTTAAGCACTGGGAAGATGTGAAATGGATACTTAGATATCTCAAGGGTACTAGTCAAGTTGGGTTAGTGTTTGGCGGAGCTGATGAGACCAAACATGTAGTGACAGGATTTGTTGATGCAGATTATGCTAAAGACTGGGATTCAGGCAGGTCTGTAACTGGTTATGGTTTTACAGTTCATGGTGGATTGGTGAGTTGGAAGTCTTCATTACAGCGTGTTGTTGCTTTGTCATCAACTGAGTCTGAATATATTGCACTTACTGAAGCTGTTAAGGAAGCACTGTGGTTGAAGGGATTTGTTTCTGAACTAGGTGTTGATGTTCAGGAAACAATGATATGGTGTGATAACATGGGTGCTTTACAACTTGCTAAGAATCTGGTGTATCATGAAAGAACTAAGCATGTGGATGTGAGATTGCATTTCATCAGGGATGTTGTAAAATCCAAGCAGTTGAGTGTTGAGTATATTGATACTCATGATAATCCACATGATGACAAAGTCTGTTGGAGGAGTAAAATTTCGATTTTATGTGATCAGTGGAATGTTGCTTAATCTTGACACAAAGGTGGAGTTTGTGAGAAGTTGTGCTCAAGATACAAGTGCTGATCACAACTACTGAAGTTAGATTACAACTACTGATGGGAAGTATTGACGAAAGTACTGAAGTTAATAAACTACTGATGAAACTACTGAAGAGTTAGAAAGTACTGAAAGTTTATAACTACTGAAGGGGGTTATAGTGTCACTCTGTTAAAGTTAAGGGTTATATGTCTTTGTAATAAAGCTCGATCTATAAGGGCTATTTGTGTTAATATTCGCTGTTAGGTTGTTAGGATTGTTAACGGTAAGTCAATCGGTGAGTGTATAAGTGTGATTAACTGCTGTTAATCTGAGGGCGATTGATTGTATATCAAGATTCATTGTTTCGTTCCTGTTTCAAGTATTCAATAGAAGAAATCGTTTTATGTGTTCATCTTGATTCTGATTCTTACACAATTCAATATCATCGAATAGTTAAAAACTTGAATCCTAAATCATGGACTAGAAAACTAAAATATAAAAGAATACAAACTAACGTTAATTTTGAACAAGTAAATATTAAGAGCACGTAAAAACTTAAATCTGTAAATTCGAATCTTGATTTTTGAATCAGAAACACTAAAATTTTATCTACTAGAAATCACGTTCTTTATTCTACGTCAATTCTTGACAGCTTATTTTGGATTTTATATGTAATGATGCACCAAAAGAAACTAATTAGCACTGAATATATAATAATCGTAGATAATAAAAACAGCACTAATTTAACTTCGCTGACAGGAGATAAGATTAAACGTGTTTTTTACGAAAGAGTGATTAACGTACGTAATTTATTTAGTTGGAATTTACAAAAGAGAGCCCAACGGTCCGTTTGGTTCGTAAAATGTTTTACGAAGGAATTGGAAATGAAATTGCAACTATAATGAAATATTGTTATAACTGATAGTGTGTTTGGTTACTTAACGTGAAGTGGAATTGGAATGTTAATCTTGAACATTTCATTAGATTGTTAAACATTTATGCGTAACTGAAAAATAATATGAATTCTAATGAATGTGAAAAGATTTTCAATTTTCAATTCCATCTTTTAAATCAACCAATCAAGACGTGTAAAACTTGTCTATTAGATAAAAGAATTTGCTATTAATATAAAAGAAGCAAAAGTTTATTATTATATTAGAGCATATCAGAATATTCATAGCTAGTCACTAGATTAGAAATCCAAGTAATTATTTTAATATGGATTGTATCTAATAAATAAGTTTTCTATTTGCACTTGTCATTTTTCAACCTATATTTTTATGGCATCTTATTCTTCTAAATATTTTTACATTATTATCACTCCAAAAAGATACTATAATAATTTAAACACTTAAACTAATTTCTCTCTTTTACTAAAAATAAATTTTATTAATTGTTACATTTTCTCTCTCTTATTTAATTTTTTAAAATCAAGCTATCATTTTAAAAATAGATTTTATTAAGGACTTAAAAATCACATCATTTTATTAAAATATTATTAATAAAAAATTTTAGATATAAAATTTTCTAAAATACTAAACCTTTTTGAAACAAAATATATTTTAAATCTGTCCTTTTTTAAAAAATTATTAAAAAGGTGAAATTTTCTAATAGCATTTTTTTAAAACAACCAAAATAATTATAAACTATAGTTTTTAATAAACAAGATTTTATATAAAATATATTTTTATAAAAAATTTTAAAATAAATATTTAAAAATAAAACTATTTAGATAAGAGAGTTAAAAAATAGTATAATTTTTTATTTTTGAACTATTACTTATATATAATTTTAATCATATCTTATATAAAAATCATACTGTAACTTTTCATGTTTATTACTAACTATAATTTATTTAATAAATGGATTTTAGACTATGAGGTTGTTTGGGATTTGCTTATTAAAACAACTTTTAGCTTTTAGAATGCGTGAAAAGTCAAAAATTTCCCTCCAAAAGTTATTAAAAGTCACAAATTCTGACTTTTGGTGACTTTTGGAGGGTTATTTTTGACTTTTCATCCATTTCAAAAGCCAAAATTTGTTTTAATAAGCAATCCCAAACAAATTGACCTATATTATATGTCTATCTTTCTATCTATAATTAAGAAAATAGGATACTACGTGACACAATTATAAAACAAAAGTTTGAAAAATACATTTTTGTTTATTTTACTTAAAATAACTATTTATATGTAATTATAATCATATTTTATATTCAAGCATGGTTTCATAATTCATGATTTTTTATTACTAATTATTTAATATTTTCGTTATTCAACTCATGTAATACACGATATACTAACATAGTTTTATATAATAGCTATCAATATGTTACGCCACTTGAGTAACCGAAGCGTGTAAATAAATCAATATGTTTTAAGTTTTTTGGAAATCATAGATTTAATCTTACGTGTAGTTATCCGTGAAATCACTTAACAACGTATATGTGATATCAATGTATGACTTATCTTTCAATTATATGGTTTAGACGCATTAGAGAAGTCCGTATATATTCATGTCATGAAACTCACAATACAAATATGACTTATTAATCACTATGATATGACGTCGAGTGTACATCTTAATTAGTCAGAGACATTTTGAGACACTCTTGAAGAACATGCTAGACTAGAGAGAAAAAACCTAGAGAGTTAAAGACAACTTAAGTAAATATGATATTCAATATTAGAATCGTCACATTCTCCAATATTCTAAACATGCTCATTCGTGACAACACCTTAAAATGCTCTTTACTTTGATCCTAGCGTGCAACTATCATTTTTCACCCCTGGTTTCGTGAACATCACCTTCCTCCATGGAAACACTCACGTCGACCATAATCAAACACAGTCCATCCTTTGGGTGGGTCCACTACTATTTCGGTCGATTTAACACGAATCTAGACAAAACGATAAAATCTGAAGTAAAACCAGTTAAAATCGACTGAAAAACCCCATCTATTATTGCCTCCACCCTGTGATAACGGTTTTGGAGTTAAACTAGTTAATAGTCGATCCACCAATCCATTATGATCAGTAGGTTTTTAAATAAATTACTTTTATTAAACTTTGTTTTTAGAGACATTATTTAATATTAAATAAAATAACTATTCAGCAACGAATTGTTAGAGTATTAAGTAAACAAATAAATACCTTCAAGTCATTTTTTTCGGCCCTTAAATTTCTATCGATAAATATAAAAAACTAAGAGTTACTTACACGGTTGGGCC
Source organism: Flaveria linearis (assembly GCA_024085815.1). Taxonomy (NCBI): domain Eukaryota; kingdom Viridiplantae; phylum Streptophyta; class Magnoliopsida; order Asterales; family Asteraceae; genus Flaveria; species Flaveria linearis. The sequence continues at coordinate 15,361,154 of CM044010.1, forward strand.
TTGTGGTATGTTCATTTTACAAGATTGACCATGATAATATGTTCTCATTCAATGGTATAAATTCGAGTCACTTACGTAATGACGTAAATTTAGTTCGGAAATGAATCGGGTCGATTGTACTCTATACTTTATCATGTCACATACAATGTCGCGGTAACATGTGGCAGGTAAAATAACTAGTTTGTTGTTTAAATATCAATCTATGCATACACGCATGTCATGAGACTTTTATGTATCTATACAAGAGTGTAATACAATTTTTATCACTGTGGTTTGACAGACCTTTAAATCCAACTTTTTACCATTATAATCATGTGGTTTGCAATGTGTTATCATTTTAGTCCAAAATGACTAACTCCATCTGATTTTCAATTATAATTATGTAATTAGACCAAAATATTATTGTCAAATTAAAAAATAACTACATAAATTTATATCCCCTTTTCTTCTAATCATCTCTTTTTTAACCCCAAAAACTCTTCCCCTATTCCCCACCCTTACCCTTTACTCACAAGCGATCACCCACCTCAAGAAGAAATCGATTACACGTAACACCACCACACCGCACCTGAAAGCCCTTGGCCACAACACCACCGCCTGAAAACCGTACTCACTATCTCTCTCGCTCACTCAATTTGGGTGCTCTATGATGTCTGTTTTGTCGGAGTTGGGTTGGGTTAGGAGATTGTGTGATAACGTATGTTTTCAGAACCGGACCGGACAGTGAACCAGATGCCCCTATAGTTTGTTGGTCAAACCGGTTAAATCGGTCGGACCAGATATAAAACATGATAAATTATAATTATTTTAATAATTTTGTTTAAAAAACATTACAAATTACAAAATATATATAAAAAACTGGTTCAACCACTAGTGATGGTGCCATTTGTTGCAAAGATTGCTAACTGCTTTAGAGCTTGGGATCTACATAAAAGAAACCTAAATCAAACCTTCACACTATGAATATTGAAACCCATTGCCACAGACCTTGTGCGAATTGATTATTTACTTGAATCCATGGATTTTGGAAAAATAAATCTGGATGTTTTTTGTCAAAAAAAAAAAAAAAAGTTTTTGTTTATGCAGGTTAGAAGATGTGGGTTCAATGTAGGGTCTTGGTGATTTTGAAGTTTTATAAGGATGATGATGAAATATTGGTTTATGATTTGAATTTCTTGTTTTTTTGTTGGTGAAGATCACTGGTAATGATCTGTAATTTAGTTTCAGCAGAGACGGTAGCAGAGAGATATTTTATGTTTGTTTAGAGTAAATTACTTTATGGTCTTGGGTTAGGACCATTTAACCTTATCACTCGAAAAAGAAATTTTAACATATCAACTTTAACATTTTATATTTTAACCGTTATGGTTTTGACATTAACTTTGTAAGTTTTTCTAGTTAAGGGTAAGGGTATTTTGATCATTTTACACCTTAAGAATTGCTTATGTAAATTTCAAATTTTTAGGATTGTTTATACACATTTTCAAAACTACCAAACGCATCACTGCCCACTTCCACCGCCGGATTCCACCTCTATCCCATACTAATCGCCGCCTACATCCTTGTTTTGTGCTCAATTAGCAAGGAAGATGATGATGTTAGGTTTGTAGTGGTGATAGTGGTGGTGGTGGTGGGCAGGGGATTTGGTGGGTTATAGTTGTCTTAGGAGGTGGTGGTGGTTGTGTCAGGTGGTGGTGATGGGTGGTGGTTGGTTAGGTGGTGGGAGTGCTGTGGTTGTATTAGTATTTTTGAAAAAAAAATGTACAGATAACCTAAAGATTTAAAATATTTATAAATAGTACTTAAGGTGTATTGAACAAAATATCTTACATCTAACATAAAAAGTTAACACGATTAGTGTCAGTGGCCAAAATAATTAAGAAATAAAACATCAAGGGTTTATATGTCAAAAGATTTACTTTTAAACTGATAAAGTTAAATGGTCCTAACCCCGGGGGCAAATGATGTAATTTACTCTTTGTTTTATTTAGTACCAGGCTTATTTTAGTCAAGTTATAAAAATTTTAACAAAATAGTTGATAGAGCTAGTTATTTGGATTAGAATGACAACAAATTGCAAAGCACAAAGTCCAAATAGTGAAATAAATTTTATTGAAATAACAATTGATCAAATGAAAAAGACGAAAATTACATTTTACTCTTTATATTATTTCCTTTAAAAGTCTTTCATGAAGGACTAAAGAAGAGTTTGAGAAGTTTTCGGAAAGAAAACATGTAATGATAAGATGAAATCTCAAACCATCTAGATCAAGGGCGGAGGATTTAAGGGGCCGGGGGGGGGGGGGGGGAGGGGCCGGGGGGGGGGGGGGCCGCCCCCCCTCTTTTTTGTCGGTAGTGTAAAACTTTAGTCCGGTAGTGTAAAACTTTAGTCCGGTAGTGTAAAACTTTAGTCCGGTAGTGTAAATTTTTGATCCGGTAGTGTAAATTTTATATAAAACTGGAGTTCGCCCCCTCTAAAAAAATTTAATTTGCACCCGCCCCCTATTAAAATTGTCAAGCTCCGCCACTAATCTAGATCTACTTCCTATTCTGATTTAGAACTTTAGTCTCGTATCCACAAATTGATCCACAAATATTGTCATGTTTTATATACATTATAGATTAGTACCTCGGGCATTACTCGGGTTGGATAAATAAATATTAATAATTAATAATAAAAAATTTATTAATTATGATTAATAATTATAAGTAATAAATTTTTTTTATTTTTTAGAGAAAAAATCAAACATTTTGTTCCAAAACAAACCATTTTAAAAAGTGTCATCTAAAAAAACTCATTATAACTCTAAATTTAAATTATTTTGGTTTATAATAATTTTATTATTTGAAAAAACACTAATTTATAAATATTTCATATATTTAAAAAGTTTGATGTTTTTAGAAAAATTTCTCATCCTAACAAATGTTTCCTTAGAAATTACATTTATAAAAAGAACTATTTCTTAAATTATTAAAAATTATATTTAATCTAAAAAGAATTAAATAATATTATTTATATTTAACGTAATTATTTAATAAAAGAGATAGACGAGACAATTAGAATTAGAAGCTCTAGAATAGCAGAATTATTATAAGTATCCAACTAAAACTTTTATTTTATTATAATAATAGATCGATTACCACCTCCTTCGTAAGTCAACTATATATATTGACTTTTCTAGTCCAAATGTTCCTTAGTCTTTTTGAGTATATGATTTTATGGGTGCTATATATGGAATCCTAAATTACAGGTTTGTTAAACTTTTAAAATTACGAACTTTAAATTGAATACCGAAAGTAAGACTTAAAAAGACACGCAAATCAAGTTAATTAAATATATATTACTAGTTTTAAAAGGGTCCCTTTATTTAGACACCCCTTAATTTTAAATCAACACCCCTGTTCCCTATACGTCGCGTATGGGTCCATACGCGGCGTATAGGGTACATTGTTGATTTAACGTTTTATACCCTATACGGCGCGTATGGGTCCATACGCGGCGTATAGGGTATGTTGTTGATTTGACGTTTTATACCCTATACTCAGCGTATGGGACCATACGTGGCGTATAGTGTTTGACATTTTATACCCATACGTGACTTATGACCCATACGTGGAAGAGCTATACGCCGCGTATGGAACCATACGCGGCGTATAGCTTATATATTTATTTTTTTTTAATTTTTGAGTTTTTATTTTAATATATAGAATATGAATACAATAATAAAATTAAAATTAAAATATATAATTCGCATATTACAAATTATAATTAAAATAAATTTATATAAGCCGGGGGTTCTCGGTTATTCTCTATTATTGCGTTGTATTCCGAGATACGAATCCTATACATAATCTCCCATTCTGCAGCACGTACGCTTCGGTTAAGAATCCAAAGATTACTTAATGTTGGCATCGGATAATCTCCTTCTAACTTAACGTGGACGAAATGATTGTTGTTGACATGAACAATCGACACGACATGATGAGGCATGACAGTTTTCGGATCAGCCCATAATGGGAAAAATGTTTGACAGCCATTATTGCTTAGTAAATGAAGAATAACCCCAAACTTTTGAGCAACCACTAATCCCGTATACGGCATTATCATCCAATGTTCTTCTGGTGCAGGTTCCACACTTTGTCAATCGATGGTGTGACGTAATTCGTTACTGTCCGGGGTACAAAGTATCGAAAACTTCTCTGTACTCCAATTCATGTCTGTCCAACTCTTCTAAAAGCTGTGTCCGCACATACATCCACTTATTTTCGTCAAACCCTAAGCCTAAAGCTATTGATCGAAAACCACAATTCCCATCGGGTCGGACATCTCGATACGTGAAATATACTGATGAAAGATTGACGGAATCCAATTTTTTAACCATATTGTTTAAGTTATCTGTTTAATTGGAATTATCTCCGACAATCGAGAAAACTCATTAGTACCCGTGATACTATAAAAATACTTTCTCGATTCGCTTCAACTAATCGTTCGTAAGAAGGTTATAGTTATACTCGTAAATCTCCGCCGTGGGAGACTCACACAAACGTGCCCATGCATATTTAAACTTTCTCCAGTCATCTTTCGTAAAACTTGCTTTACAGTGTTTCGCGATATTTTCATCAATATGCACCTGCATAAACACTTTGAAGCATTCGGAAACACTTTAACACATGCGTTCATTAAAGCGAGATCTCTGTCTGTTATTATGACGCGCGGCTCCATACACTTGCTTAACGTATCTTTCAATCTATTAAGCACCCATTCAAAATTATCTTCCCGTTCTTTGCTAATAAACGCATGAGCAACACAAAATGTCTTGTGTGTGGAGGTCACACCAACAATCTGAACAAACGGAAGCTTGTACATGTTGTTTTATATGTAGCGTCTATCATCAGCACGTGCGGAAATGCACGCCAAGTGTCGTATGATTTAGGATGACAAAAAAATATATCTTCTACGACATTAGTATCGGGATCTTCTCGGGTGTAATAAACATACCTTTTAATTGAAAAGGAAGGAAAATTGATGTTGTTAAGTGAGGATACAAATACAAGTTAGGCTTCATTTTAATTAAGTCTATTGAAAAAAAAACCTCGGGTGTAATAAACGTACCTTTTAATAGATAAAAGGTTTTCTAAGACTTGCATTGGTGTTTCACCGACTTTCTTTCACTTCTTATCTTATATTGAGCGTTGTATACGTCTCTGGTTATTGATGCGTTATTAGGATTTTGCTTTTAATAGCTGATAGATGCTACGAGGCTCCATGTTCTGATCAGTAAGCTGCTCCACCAAATTGTATTCGTTTTGAGAAAACCTTCTTACAAAAGGATGCCCCTCCATATGTTGAGCAGGATCATGTTATGTTCGTCACTTCGCACCTCTAATTCCACGAACGACGTTTGTTGTCGTATATCCCTACCAATTTAAAAGGACATCCGATTTTTTTGCTACCAGATCGTCTAACTGTCGCTTTACTTTTGTGTTCGCCCGCACGATCACAGATAAGCCATACCTTTACGACCTGACCTTCTTTTTTCTTTGATCTTCGTGTAATAATAACGTAACCATTATCACGTCCTCTATTAACAGCCCAACAGACTAGCTCATCGAGAGATAAAAAATTTTGAGATGTTTCAAACGATACTTTTGTCGTTTGTTTTTCATCACTCGAGAGTATATTATTTTGTTGCGTGTCGTAAGTTGACTCTCGGCAAAACTCAACTTCATCATCGGGAACATACGATTGGTTTAATCGGCAGTCCTGTCTCGTAAGCAGATTGAACGTACGCATCATCTTGATTACTATCCACCACGAACGAATATTCATTGAATATTCATTTGAATATTCACCAAACAAATAGTTACCGTCCCAAAACGACATACCGAACGAATAAAAAGTGTGATATTTTGAGAGAGAAATACGTTTGGGATTTACAGGAATCGAAAGCATATCGAAAGTGTTATCGAAATCGTTGTTATATAGGTGAAAACGAATCTTGGGTCATGTCATATCGAAATAATTTATACGTGGCGTATGGGTCCATACGCCACGTATAGGATCCTATACGCCGCGTATGGGCCTATACGCTACGTATAGGCTTGCCACGTCTTCCACGTATAGGATCCTATACGCAGCGTATGTACCATGTAATCGTACATGGTACAAAAAGTACATCTGACACCACCAATTATTTTGTACTATACGTGGCGTATGGATCCATACGCCACGTATAGTTTAAAATAATTGGTCGCAGGAGGACTGTAGCGGTCGCATGAGCACCAATTATTTGTACTATACGTGGCGTATGGGGCCATACGCCACGTATAGTACAAAATAATTGGTCGCAAGAGCACTGTACGTGGTCGCAAGAGGGCTGTAGTGGAGGAGCTATACGCCGCGTATGGATCTATACGCGGGTAGTTATATATGTATGTGTTTTTTTTAATTTTTGAGTTTTATATATATATAATTTGAATTAAAATTATTTATGTATATGTATGTGTGTATGTCTGTATGTATGTGTGTATGTATGTATTTGTGTATGTATGTATGTATGTATGTCTGTATGTATGTATTTGTGTATGTATGTATGTATGTATGTATGTATGTATGTATGTGTATGTATGTATGTATGTCTGTCTGTCTGTCTGTATGTATGTATGTATGTATGTATGTATTTATGTATGTATGTATGTCTGTATGTATGTATGTATGTTGTATGTATGTATGTATGTATGTATGTATGTATGTATGTATGTCTGTCTGTCTGTCTGTATGTATGTATGTATGTATGTATGTAGTATGTATGTATGTATGTATGTATGTATGTATGTCTGTATGTATGTATGTATGTATGTATGTAGTATGTCTGTCTGTCTGTCTGTCTCTTGTATGTATGTATGTATGTATGTCTGTATGTCTGTATGTCTGTATGTCTGTATGTATGTATGTCTGTATGTATGTATGTTGTATGTATGTATGTATGTAGTATGTATGTATGTATGTAGTATGTATGTATGTATGTATGTAGTATGTATGTATGTATGTATGTCTGTATGTATGTATGTATGTATGTCTGTATGTCTGTATATATTTACAAAGATAAACATAAACTGATAATAAACATAAAAGATGAACATAAACTGATAATATATTTACAAAGTTTTTAAATTACATAACAAAATAAAAATTACAATACAAAACTACGGGGAGTCAGGGTATATCGCTCGAGGCGTGGCAACGGCGGAGGATCTCAAGTACCAGAACGCCGCGCATCTCTGACTGAACCTGCCACTCCATCAGATCCTCAACGCGATCGAGCCGTCGACTCTGCTGCCGTAAGCTCCTAGACATATCCTGCAACAATGTCTCCACACGTGCAGGCAGCCTCACCTCTCTATAAATATGTCGTGGGATCTGAGGCTGAGGAGGCGGCTGATGTGGCTGAGGAGGCGGCTGATCATGTGGCTGCTCGTCGGTGGTGGCTGATCATGCGGCTGCCCGTGCTGCTGCTGCAGTGGATCGACGGGGCCGAGCTGCTGAACTGGTGCCGGCTGCCAAGATCTCCCGGGTCGAAGAGAGAATCGTATGCCAACCGGAAACTGGCGTATAATACGCATGCCGAATAGCGTACGACGATCTAATCTCACCGGCTCGATCGGCGGAGACACGTCACCAAGATGCCGAGGAAGATAACCTAAAGATCGGGCAATCAACGTGATGTACGCGCCACCGTACACCGCTCCTCGCTCCTGCCGATGATAATACGAAGCAAAATACTCGCCAAACACCTCGCCAGGTTACACCTGGTCCCCGTAATCAAACAGTATAAGTAAAATAAGTCGGGAATGGTACACACTCCCGACTCTTGCCACGTCCCGTGATGGACGTGGCGATCATCCGATGCAGATAACGGATGAGAGGATCTCGAATGCCGGTGACCCGCCCTTAGTCCTCTGAAACGGACCTCCGGCAATCTCAGGCCACCACTCTCTCAATGTGCCCTCCTCCATCTCAGTAATACCCTCAGTGAACAGAGGGGTAACAGTCTCCGGCTCATAATAAAGCCCAGAGACAACTGCAAACTGCTCAATGGACATCTGATGTGCATGTCCACAAAGCGTAAAAGATATCTCCGATCGCTCATCGTCCTCCACCATCTCATCTGGACGAATATATGTAAATGTGGATAAAAACTCCACTACCAGACTCGGTGGGACGGTAAGAATGCGATCTCAAAAAGACGTCTCCACGGCGTATCGTCTCCGATATTAGCAGCAAGACGATCGCGCTCTCCCAACTCAGCCATCACCTCCCAATCTACGGCCTTTTGATGACGATCTTCATCCGAATAAATTTTGAGCCTTAGCACTTCGCGGCTCAACAACGGCCGGCATCAAACTGCAGCCAAGGATGCTCGGCAATATGGTCAACAACGTCAGCCTCGATCTCAGAATCGGAAGACATGTCTGCACAGGTGAACAAATAGGTCAAAACAACGTATACGTATCTATATATATATATACACATACACATATACATATTATATGTATAGTATATGTATACGTATACGTATACGTATACGTATACGTATACGTATACGTATACGTATTATTTTTTTTGGATTTTTATGGGTAAAAACGGGGTGTTGAACCATAAATTAGTTGTTGGATATACAAATATAGTTAAGTTTTATATATATTTATAAATCGTATATAATTACTTATTTGATTATATATGTAACTTTATATATAATATACTATATATAATATATTACGTCATCCGGTTCTTAAATCCGGTCCGACCGGTCCGACCACCAAATCAGTCAGGCGTCCGGTTCGACTTCCGATCCGGTTCTGAAAACATTGAATAAAACAGACTACTAATGTCGGAACATAGTTGCGCGAGCTAACCAAAAAAAGTGGTATAATAAAAACCTCTATCCCGACGACTTGTTGTCACTGTAGGTAAAAGTTATTTTTTTACCTTTCGCTAATAAAATAAAACAAAAAACTGTGTTTTCGTCCCGACGACATGTCGTCGGGATAAGTAATATTTAAATAATATGTTTTGTTTTTTTAACCATTCGCGTACGAAATAAAACAAAAATAAATTTGTTATTTGTCCTGACGACATGTCGTAGGTATAGGGTAATTATATAAAATTTAATTTTTTATTTTGAATCTATAGGGATGACTTTTTTACTCTATAGGGACGACATGTTATCGCTATAGAGTGCAAATCCCTTAAATCGTATTTCAGACCTTCTGTCTCATTTTCAACAAAAAAAACCCCACTTTCTTCTCCCAATTTCATCTCGGTTTATAGGCTTATTTGGCATCAATTGAGTGTTTGAAGTTAAAAAATAATGTTTCTTTTACTATAATGAAGTTATATGATCTTGTTTTTATAAGGTTTATCTAAATTTTTATGCTTAAGTGAGATTAAAGTTTAAAGCTTGAAATTAAAGGATTTGAAGATTTTCAATGTATGAAATTCGTTTAAAGCTTATGATTTAAGTGTTGTTTAGTGAATATGTTTGTGATTAGGCTAGTATGATTGTACAAGTGTATATATGTAAGTGTATATGGGTTTGATGTTAGATTAGGTTTTAAGTTTGTATGTATTTTTATGTTTTATTTTATTGTATATGGTTTGATGTATTTAGTTGTTTATGTATATGTTTATATGTATGTAATTATGTTAATTTTGTATGTTAATATTTGTATGTATTTATGTTTATATGGTTCATTTAGTTCTTCATTTACATGAATAAGCTATTCTTGATTGTCCCGTTATATGACATGAATGTATCTTTTTGAAAGATACATTAAAAAGCTCAAAGCATATGTTAGAAATAAAAGTAGACCTGAAGGCTCAATAGCAAAAGGTTATGTTGCAAATGAGACATTGTATTCTGCTCTATGTATCTTGAAAGTATGCAAATCAAATTATACGTATAAGCCATCAAATCTAATTTAATGATTTGTTTTTATAGGGGGGTTTTTGCGTCTTATATATTATGACTAATAAAATATATTTTATTACATCGGAATTGTTTAAACCCATGAGATGAATATTAATCTACAAGTTGTCAGAACGAAGCCTTATAAATATCAACATCCCGTGGCAACATGTGGGTTCACCCACTATTTTAACTTGAATCGTAATAATATAATGTGGGAAAATAACTAAAGTACATACATACGTGTAAAACAATTTAATATCATCGAATAGTTAAAAACTTGAATCCTAAATCATGGATTAGAAAACTAAAATATAAAAGAATACAAACTAACGTTAATTTTGAACAAGTAAATATTAAGAGCACGTAAAAAATAAATTGTAAATTCGAATCTTGATTTTTGATTTTGAACCGAACCTTATTAAACAAGGTGAGGTGCTTGTTGATTGATTCAGGTATGCCAAAGCAGTTTTGGGCTGAGGCAGTAAATACAGCAGCATTGTTAGTCAACATGTCCTCTTCATCTACAATTCAGATGAAAATGTGGTCAGGTGAACCAGGGGATTATAGCAGGCTTAAGGTGTTTGGTTCATTGGCATATGCTCATGTTAATGAAGGCAAACTAGAGCCTAGGGCTATAAAGTGTGTGGTTCTTGGTTACACAAGTGGTGTGAAGGGGTATAGACCGTGGAGGATGGATGATAAGACTCCTAGGTGATAACAAGCAGAAATGTTGTATTTAGAGAAGATCAATTGTATAAGGATCTGTTGAACAAGAATGATGAGGGTGAAGGTGATCATGACAGGGGTGTTCAGATTGAGGTGGAGCTGAATGATCAAAATCCTATGCAGAATGATGCTGGTACTGAAAGTAGAAGGGGGTAAGGAGACTTGTGGCTCATCAGGAGAAGAGACTTTGGTCCAAAACAGATCTATTGCTCAAGGTAGAACTAGAAGGACCGTAGTACCCTCTCTGAGGTATAGGACAAGTGATGAGTTAACACTTGTTACAAATGAGGATGTTTTGCATATGTGTTTAATGCTGCTATGGGAAATAGTGGTGATCCATTGTCTTATGAACAAGTATTAAGTTCTGTTGATAAGGATAAATGGATGCAGGCAATGAAAGAAGAAATGAATTCATTGTATGAAAAAAATACTTGGGAGATTGTTGACAAACCCAAGGATAAAAAGTTAGTGAGTTGCAAGTGGCTATACAAGTTGAAGGATGGGTTAACTGAAAATGATCCACCAAGGTACAAAGCAAGGTTGGTTGCTAAGGGGTTTACTCAGAAGGCTGTGTTGACTACACTGAGATTTCTCTCCTGTGGTCAAACACTCATCTATCAGAGTGGTGTTGAATCTTGTAGCTATTCATAATCTGGAACTGGAGCAGATGGATGTAAAGACTGCATTTTTAAATGGAAGTCTTGATGAGATGATTTATATGAGACAGCCTACTGGTTTTGAAGTTAAAGGCCAGGGAGATAAGGTGTGTTTTCTGAAAAGGTCTTTGTATGGATTAAAGCAGTCTCCTAGACAGTGGAACCAGAGGTTCAATGATTTTATTGTGTCTAAAGGGTTCAATAAAAGTAGCTATGATCCTTGTGTATATTTCAAGGAAGATTCAGCTGGTGGTTATATATATCTTCTGCTTTATGTAGATGATATGTTAATTGCTAGTAAGTCAAAGGCTGATGTAGAAGCTACTAAGTCAATTTTGAAAGAAGAGTTTGACATGAAGGATTTGGGAGCTGCAAGGAAGATACTAGGCATGGAAATTGAAAGAGATAGAGATGTTGGTGTATTGAAGCTCAGTCAAACTGGTTACATCAAGAAGGTACTTACTAATTTTACATGGATAGTTGTAAGCATGTTAGTACTCCTTTGGCTGCGCATTTTAAGTTGTCTAGCAGAGATAGTCCTCATACTGAAGAAGAGCAGGCTAAGATGTCTCGTGTTCCTTATGCAAATGCTGTGGGGAGTTTGATGTACTTGATGGTGTATACTAGACCTGATTTGGGTTATGCAGTCAGTCTAGTCAGTAGGTATCTAAGTAATCCTGGGGTTAAGCACTGGGAAGATGTGAAATGGATACTTAGATATCTCAAGGGTACTAGTCAAGTTGGGTTAGTGTTTGGCGGAGCTGATGAGACCAAACATGTAGTGACAGGATTTGTTGATGCAGATTATGCTAAAGACTGGGATTCAGGCAGGTCTGTAACTGGTTATGGTTTTACAGTTCATGGTGGATTGGTGAGTTGGAAGTCTTCATTACAGCGTGTTGTTGCTTTGTCATCAACTGAGTCTGAATATATTGCACTTACTGAAGCTGTTAAGGAAGCACTGTGGTTGAAGGGATTTGTTTCTGAACTAGGTGTTGATGTTCAGGAAACAATGATATGGTGTGATAACATGGGTGCTTTACAACTTGCTAAGAATCTGGTGTATCATGAAAGAACTAAGCATGTGGATGTGAGATTGCATTTCATCAGGGATGTTGTAAAATCCAAGCAGTTGAGTGTTGAGTATATTGATACTCATGATAATCCACATGATGACAAAGTCTGTTGGAGGAGTAAAATTTCGATTTTATTGTGATCAGTGGAATGTTGCTTAATCTTGACACAAAGGTGGAGTTTGTGAGAAGTTGTGCTCAAGATACAAGTGCTGATCACAACTACTGAAGTTAGATTACAACTACTGATGGGAAGTATTGACGAAAGTACTGAAGTTAATAAACTACTGATGAAACTACTGAAGAGTTAGAAAGTACTGAAAGTTTATAACTACTGAAGGGGGTTATAGTGTCACTCTGTTAAAGTTAAGGGTTATATGTCTTTGTAATAAAGCTCGATCTATAAGGGCTATTTGTGTTAATATTCGCTGTTAGGTTGTTAGGATTGTTAACGGTAAGTCAATCGGTGAGTGTATAAGTGTGATTAACTGCTGTTAATCTGAGGGCGATTGATTGTATATCAAGATTCATTGTTTCGTTCCTGTTTCAAGTATTCAATAGAAGAAATCGTTTTTGTGTTCATCTTGATTCTGATTCTTACACAATTCAATATCATCGAATAGTTAAAAACTTGAATCCTAAATCATGGACTAGAAAACTAAAATATATAAAAGAATACAAACTAACGTTAATTTTGAACAAGTAAATATTAGAGCACGTAAAAACTTAAATCTGTAAATTCGAATCTTGATTTTTGAATCAGAAACACTAAAATTTTATCTACTAGAAATCACGTTCTTTATTCTACGTCAATTCTTGACAGCTTATTTTGGATTTTATATGTAATGATGCACCAAAAGAAACTAATTAGCACTGAATATATAATAATCGTAGATAATAAAAACAGCACTAATTTAACTTCGCTGACAGGAGATAAGATTAAACGTGTTTTTTACGAAAGAGTGATTAACGTACGTAATTTATTTAGTTGGAATTTACAAAAGAGAGCCCAACGGTCCGTTTGGTTCGTAAAATGTTTTACGAAGGAATTGGAAATGAAATTGCAACTATAATGAAATATTGTTATAACTGATAGTGTGTTTGGTTACTTAACGTGAAGTGGAATTGGAATGTTAATCTTGAACATTTCATTAGATTGTTAAACATTTATGCGTAACTGAAAAATAATATGAATTCTAATGAATGTGAAAAGATTTTCAATTTTCAATTCCATCTTTTAAATCAACCAATCAAGACGTGTAAAACTTGTCTATTAGATAAAAGAATTTGCTATTAATATAAAAGAAGCAAAAGTTTATTATTATATTAGAGCATATCAGAATATTCATAGCTAGTCACTAGATTAGAAATCCAAGTAATTATTTTAATATGGATTGTATCTAATAAATAAGTTTCTATTTGCACTTGTCATTTTTTCAACCTATATTTTTATGGCATCTTATTCTTCTAAATATTTTTACATTATTATCACTCCAAAAGATACTATAATAATTTAAACACTTAAACTAATTTCTCTCTTTTACTAAAAATAAATTTTATTAATTGTTACATTTTCTCTCTCTTATTTAATTTTTTTAAAATCAAGCTATCATTTTAAAAATAGATTTTATTAAGGACTTAAAAATCACATCATTTTATTAAAATATTATTAATAAAAAATTTTAGATATAAAAATTTTCTAAAATACTAAACCTTTTTGAAACAATATATATTTTAAATCTGTCCTTTTTAAAAAATTATTAAAAAGGTGAAATTTTCTAATAGCATTTTTTTAAAACAACCAAAATAATTATAAACTATAGTTTTTAATAAACAAGATTTTTATATAAAATATATTTTTTTATAAAAAATTTAAAATAAATATTTAAAAATAAAACTATTTAGATAAGAGAGTTAAAAAATAGTATAATTTTTATTTTTTGAACTATTACTTATATATAATTTTAATCATATCTTATATAAAATATCATACTGTAACTTTTCATGTTTATTACTAACTATAATTTATTTAATAAATGGATTTTAGACTATGAGGTTGTTTGGGATTTGCTTATTAAAACAACTTTTAGCTTTTAGAATGCGTGAAAAGTCAAAAATTTCCCTCCAAAAGTTATTAAAAGTCACAAATTCTGACTTTTGGTGACTTTTGGAGGGTTATTTTTGACTTTTCATCCATTTCAAAAGCCAAAATTTGTTTTAATAAGCAATCCCAAACAAATTGACCTATATTATATGTCTATCTTTCTATCTATAATTAAGAAAATAGGATACTACGTGACACAATTATAAAACAAAAGTTTGAAAAATACATTTTTGTTTATTTTACTTAAAATAACTATTTATATGTAATTATAATCATATTTTATATTCAAGCATGGTTTCATAATTCATGATTTTTTATTACTAATTATTAATATTTTCGTTATTCAACTCATGTAATACACGATATACTAACATAGTTTTATATAATAGCTATCAATATGTTACGCCACTTGAGTAACCGAAGCGTGTAAATAAATCAATATGTTTTAAGTTTTTTGGAAATCATAGATTTAATCTTACGTGTAGTTATCCGTGAAATCACTAACAACGTATATGTGATATCAATGTATGACTTATCTTTCAATTATATGGTTTAGACGCATTAGAGAGTCCGTATATATTCATGTCATGAAACTCACAATACAATATGACTTATTAATCACTGATATTGACGTCGAGTGTACATCTTTAATAGTCAGAGACATTTGAGACACTCTGAAGAACATGCTAGATAGTAAGAGAAAAAACCTAGAGAGTTAAAGACACTTAAGTAAATATGATATTCAATATTAGAATCGTCACATTCTCAATATTCTAAACATGCTCATTCGTGACAACACCTAAAATGCTCTTTACTTTGATCCTAGCGTGCAACTATCATTTTTCACCCCTGGTTTCGTGAACATCACCTTCCTCCATGGAAACACTCACGTCGACCATAATCAAAACACAGTCCATCCTTTGGGTGGGTCCACTACTATTTCGGTCGATTTAACACGAATCTAGACAAAACGATAAAATCTGAAGTAAAACCAGTTAAAATCGACTGAAAAAAACCCCATCTATTATTGCCTCCACCCTGTGATAACGGTTTTCGAGTTAAACTAGTTAATAGTCGATCCACCAATCCATTATGATCAGTAGGTTTTTAAATAAATTACTTTTATTAAACTTTTGTTTTTAGAGACATTATTTAATATTAAATAAAATAACTATTCAGCAACGAATTGTTAGAGTATTAAGTAAACAAATAAATACCTTCAAGTCATTTTTTTCGGCCCTTAAATTTCTATCGATAAATATAAAAAACTAAGAGTTACTTACACGGTTGGGCCTTGTGGTATGTTCATTTTACAAGATGACCATGATAATATGTTCTCATTCAATGGTATAAATTCGAGTCACTTTACGTAATGACGTAAATTTAGTTCGGAAATGAATCGGGTCGATTGTACTCTATACTTTATCATGTCACATACAATGTCGCGGTAACATGTGGCAGGTAAAATAACTAGTTTGTTGTTTAAATATCAATCTATGCATACACGCATGTCATGAGACTTTTATGTATCTATACAAGAGTGTAATACAATTTTTATCACTGTGGTTTGACAGACCTTTAAATCCAACTTTTTACCATTATAATCATGTGGTTTGCAATGTGTTATCATTTTAGTCCAAATGACTAACTCCATCTGATTTTCAATTATAATTTATGTAATTAGACCAAAATATATTGTCAAATTAAAAAAATAACTACATAAATTTATATCCCCTTTTCTTCTAATCATCTCTTTTTTAACCCCAAAAACTCTTCCCCTATTCCCCACCCTTACCCTTTACTCACAAGCGATCACCCACCTCAAGAAGAAATCGATTACACGTAACACCACCCACACCGCACCTGAAAGCCCTTGGCCACAACACCACCGCCTGAAAACCGTACTCACTATCTCTCTCGCTCACTCAATTTGGGTGCTCTATGATGTCTGTTTTGTCGGAGTTGGGTTGGGTTAGGAGATTGTGTGATAACGTATGTTTTCAGAACCGGACCGGACAGTGAACCAGATGCCCTACTAGTTTGTTGGTCAAACGGTTAAATCGGTCGGACCAGATATAAAACATGATAAATTATAATTATTTTAATAATTTTGTTTAAAAAACATTACAAAATTACAAAATATATATATAAAAAACTGGTTCAACCACTAGTGATGGTGCCATTTGTTGCAAAGATTGCTAACTGCTTTAGAGCTTGGGATCTACATAAAAGAAACCTAAATCAAACCTTCACACTATGAATATTGAAACCCATTGCCACAGACCTTGTGCGAATTGATTATTTACTTGAATCCATGGATTTTGGAAAAATAAATCTGGATGTTTTTTGTCAAAAAAAAAAAAAAAAAGTTTTTGTTTATGCAGGTTAGAAGATGTGGGTTCAATGTAGGGTCTTGGTTGATTTTGAAGTTTTATAAGGATGATGATGAAATATTGGTTATGATTTGAATTTTGTTTTTTTGTTGGTGAAGATCACTGGTAATGATCTGTAATTTAGTTTCAGCAGAGACGGTAGCAGAGAGATTTTATGTTTGTTTAGAGTAAATTACTTTATGGTCTTGGGTTAGGACCATTTAACCTTATCACTCGAAAAAGAAATTTTAACATATCAACTTTAACATTTATATTTTAACCGTTATGGTTTTGACATTAACTTTGTAAGTTTTTCTAGTTAAGGGTAAGGGTATTTTGATCATTTTACACCTTAAGAATTGCTTATGTAAATTTCAAATTTTTAGGATTGTTTATACACATTTTCAAAACTACCAAACGCATCACTGCCCACTTCCACCGCCGGATTCCACCTCTATCCCATACTAATCGCCGCCTACATCCTTGTTTTGTGCTCAATTAGCAAGGAAGATGATGATGTTAGGTTTGTAGTGGTGATAGTGGTGGTGGTGGTGGGCAGGGGATTTGGTGGGTTATAGTTGTCTTAGGAGGTGGTGGTGGTTGTGTCAGGTGGTGGTGATGGGTGGTGGTTGTGTTAGGTGGTGGGAGTGCTGGTGGGTATTAGTATTTTTGAAAAAAAAAATGTACAGATAACCCTAAAGATTTAAAATATTTATAAATAGTATAAGGTGTATTGAACAAAATATCTTACATCTAACATAAAAAAGTTAACACGATTAGTGTCAGTGGCCAAAATAATTAAGAAATAAAACATCAAGGGTTTATATGTCAAAAGATTTACTTTTAAACTGATAAAGTTAAATGGTCCTAACCCCGGGGGCAAATGATGTAATTTACTCTTTGTTTTATTTAGTACCAGGCTTATTTTAGTCAAGTTATAAAAATTTTACAAAATAGTTGATAGAGCTAGTTATTTGGATTAGAATGACAACAAATTGCAAAGCACAAAGTCCAAATAGTGAAATAAATTTTATTGAAATAACAATTGATCAAATGAAAAAGACGAAAATTACATTTTACTCTTTATATTATTTCCTTTAAAAGTCTTTCATGAAGGACTAAAGAAGAGTTTGAGAAGTTTTCGGGAAAGAAAACATGTAATGATAAGATGAAATCTCAAACCATCTAGATCAAGGGCGGAGGATTTAAGGGGGCCGGGGGGGGGGGGGGGAGGGGCCGGGGGGGGGGGGGGGCCGCCCCCCCTCTTTTTTTGTCGGTAGTGTAAAACTTTAGTCCGGTAGTGTAAAACTTTAGTCCGGTAGTGTAAAACTTTAGTCCGGTAGTGTAAATTTTGATCCGGTAGTGTAAATTTTATATAAAACTGGAGTTCGCCCCCTCTAAAAAAATTTAATTTTGCACCCGCCCCTATTAAAATTGTCAAGCTCCGCCACTAATCTAGATCTACTTCCTATTCTGATTTAGAACTTTAGTCTCGTATCCACAAAATTGATCCACAAATATTGTCATGTTTATATTACATTATAGATTAGTACCTCGGGCATTACTCGGGTTGGATAAATAAATATTAAATAATTAATAAAAAAATTTATTAATTATGATTAATAATTATAAGTAATAAATTTTTTTATTTTTTAGAGAAAAAATCAAAATTTTGTTCCAAAACAAACCATTTTAAAAAAGTGTCATCTAAAAAAACTCATTATAACTCTAAATTAAATTATTTTGGTTTATAATAATTTTATTATTTGAAAAAAACACTAATTTATAAATATTTCATATATTTAAAAAGTTTTGATGTTTTAGAAAAATTTCTCATCCTAACAAATGTTTCCTTAGAAATTACATTTATAAAAAGAACTATTTCTTAAATTATTAAAAATTATATTTAATCTAAAAAGAATTAAATAATATTATTTATATTTAACGTAATTATTTAATAAAAGAGATAGACGAGACAATTAGAATTAGAAGCTCTAGAATAGCAGAATTATTATAAGTATCCAACTAAAACTTTTATTTTATTATAATAATAGATCGATTACCACCTCCTTCGTAAGTCAACTATATATATTGACTTTTCTAGTCCAAAATGTTCCTTAGTCTTTTTGAGTATATGATTTTATGGGTGCTATATATGGAATCCTAAATTTACAGGTTTGTAAACTTTTAAAATTACGAACTTTAAATTGAATACCGAAAGTAAGACTTAAAAAGACACGCAAATCAAGTTAATTAAATATATATTACTAGTTTTAAAAGGGTCCCTTTATTTAGACACCCCTTAATTTTAAATCAACACCCCTGTTCCCTATACGTCGCGTATGGGTCCATACGCGGCGTATAGGGTACATTGTTGATTTAACGTTTTATACCCTATACGGCGCGTATGGGTCCATACGCGGCGTATAGGGTATGTTGTTGATTTGACGTTTTATACCCTATACTCAGCGTATGGGACCATACGTGGCGTATAGTGTTTGACATTTTATACATACGTGACTTATGACCCATACGTGGAAGAGCTATACGCCGCGTATGGAACCATACGCGGCGTATAGCTTATATATTTATTTTTTTAATTTTTTGAGTTTTTATTTTAATATATAGAATATGAATACAATAATAAAATTAAAATTAAAATATATAATTCGCATATTACAAATTATAAATTAAAATAAATTTATATAAGCCGGGGGTTCTCGGTTATTCTCTATTATTGCGTTGTATTCCGAGATACGAATCCTATACATAATCTCCCATTCTGCAGCACGTACGCTTCGGTTAAGAATCCAAAGATTACTTAATGTTGGCATCGGATAATCTCCTTCTAACTTAACGTGGACGAAATGATTGTTGTTGACATGAACAATCGACACGACATGATGAGGCATGACAGTTTTCGGATCAGCCCATAATGGGAAAAATGTTTGACAGCCATTATTGCTTAGTAAATGAAGAATAACCCCAAACTTTTGAGCAACCACTAATCCCGTATACGGCATTATCATCCAATGTTCTTCTGGTGCAGGTTCCACACTTTGTCAATCGATGGTGTGACGTAATTCGTTATACTGTCCGGGGTACAAAGTATCGAAAACTTCTCTGTACTCCAATTCATGTCTGTCCAACTCTTCTAAAAGCTGTGTCCGCACATACATCCACTTATTTTCGTCAAACCCTAAGCCTAAAGCTATTGATCGAAAACCACAATTCCCATCGGGTCGGACATCTCGTATACGTGAAATATACTGATGAAAGATTGACGGAATCCAATTTTTTAACCTGTTTATATTGTTTAATTGGTTATCTCCGACAATCGAAGAAAACTCATAGTACCCCGTGATACTATAAAAACTTACTTTCTCGATTCGCTTCAACTAATCGTTCGTAAAGAAGGTTATAGTTATACTCGTAAATCTCCGCCGTGGGAGACTCACACAAACGTGCCCATGCATATTTAAACTTTCTCCAGTCATCTTTCGTAAAACTTGCTTTACAGTGTTTCGCGATATTTTCATCAATATGCCACCTGCATAAACACTTTGAAGCATTCGGAAACACTTTAACACATGCGTTCATTAAAGCGAGATCTCTGTCTGTTATTATGACGCGCGGCTCCATACACTTGCTTAACGTATCTTTCAATCTATTAAGCACCCATTCAAAATTATCTTCCCGTTCTTTGCTAATAAACGCATGAGCAACACAAAATGTCTTGTGTGTGGAGGTCACACCAACAATCTGAACAAACGGAAGCTTGTACATGTTTGTTTTATATGTAGCGTCTATCATCAGCACGTGCGGAAATGCACGCCAAGTGTCGTATGATTTAGGATGACAAAAAAATATATCTTCTACGACATTAGTATCGGGATCTTCTCGGGTGTAATAAACATACCTTTTAATTGAAAAAGGAAGGAAAATTGATGTTGTTAAGTGAGGATACAAATACAAGTTAGGCTTCATTTTAATTAAGTCTATTGAAAAAAAAACCTCGGGTGTAATAAACGTACCTTTTAATAGATAAAAGGTTTTCTAAGACTTGCATTGGTGTTTCACCGACTTTTCTTTCACTTCTTATCTTATATTGAGCGTTGTATACGTCTCTGGTTATTGATGCGTTATTAGGATTTTGCTTTTAATAGCTGATAAGATGCTACGAGGCTCCATGTTCTGATCAGTAAGCTGCTCCACCAAATTGTATTCGTTTTGAGAAAACTTCTTACAAAAGGATGCCCCTCCATATGTTGAGCAGGATCATGGTTATGTTCGTCACTTCGCACCTCTAATTTCCACGAACGTTTGTTGTCGTATATCCCTACCAATTTAAAAGGACATCCGATTTTTTTGCTACCAGATCGTCTAACTGTCGCTTTACTTTTGTGTTCGCCCGCACGATCACAGATAAGCCATACCTTTACGACCTGACCTTTTTTCTTTGATCTTCGTGTAATAATAACGTAACCATTATCACGTCCTCTATTAACAGCCCAACAGACTAGCTCATCGAGAGATAAAAAATTTTGAGATGTTTCAAACGATACTTTTGTCGTTTGTTTTTCATCACTCGAGAGTATATTATTTTGTTGCGTGTCGTAAGTTGACTCTCGGCAAAACTCAACTTCATCATCGGGAACATACGATTGGTTTAAATCTGGCAGTCCTGTCTCGTAAGCAGATTGAACGTACGCATCATCTTGATTACTATCCACCACGAACGAATATTCATTTGAATATTCATTTGAATATTCACCAAACAAATAGTTACCGTCCCAAAACGACATACCGAACGAATAAAAAGTGTGATATTTTGAGAGAGAAATACGTTTGGGATTTACAGGAATCGAAAGCATATCGAAAGTGTTATCGAAATCGTGTTATATAGGTGAAAACGAATCTTGGGTCATGTCATATCGAAATAATTTATACGTGGCGTATGGGTCCATACGCCACGTATAGGATCCTATACGCCGCGTATGGGCCTATACGCTACGTATAGGCTTGCCACGTCTTCCAGCAACATAGCCACAACCGTCGACCTCAGCTACACCAACACAGCCACCACCACCGACCTCCGCCTCCACCAACGCAGCCACCACCGCGACCTCCGCCGACCTCCGCCTCCCCGACCTCCGCCTCCATTTCAACACAAAACCCTCTGTTCCATTTCATCATATTCATGTCAAGAACTCAAACCCTAAGATAGAACCAATCATATTCAGGTTAACAAGCTGTTTGATTGCATTTGTAAGAGATTGAAGGGTAGAAAACATGCCTGGAAGCTTGGAGCCGTTGGATTTGGGTGTCAGATCCCTACCATTCAGGTGTCCGATTTCCTTGAGCTTATGAGGGACCCGGTCTTCGTCGGCACCGGTCAGACCTACGATCGCGCCAGCATCGAGTCATGGGTGGCCACCGGAACACCACGTGTCCGGTCACACGTCTGCAGCTTACAGACTTCACTCTGATTCCGAACCACACGTTACGACGCCTTATTCAGGAATGGTATGTGGCGAATCGTTCTTACGGTGTTGAGAGGATTCCGACGCCGAAGCAACCGGCGGATCCAGTGACGGTGAGGTCCTTGCTGAATCAGGCTGGTTCGGAGGCGAACAGTAGGCATGTTGGTGGTGGTGCCGGAGGAGGGAAGAGATGGAAGATTGAGGGTGAGGGGAACAGGGTAAAGGCTTTAGTTATAGGTTGATGAATAGTACTATTCATCATGTCAAATCACATTGCTAAATTAATATTAGGTAATGTTTATTTACGTATGTAAACATTTATATTAAAAAATATTAATTTTATTTAAAATATTACCAGTAATTATATTAAATGTTTATACCTATGTAATCATGTCATATACAGATTCGATGACTTTAGGAGTATACATAGTAGTCTGTTAAATAAATAAACATAATATAAATAGTATGTTAAACATTTTTAAAATCTATGAGATAACACTTCATATTTACATCATTATATTTATAATTTTACATTTTTCACTTTTAAATCCTTAATAATACATTCAACAAAATCACAGTGTTGATATAATGTGCTAGTTTCAGTGATATATAAACTTAGTGTAAAGCAATTAAGCATTCATTTAGCTTCACTTACCAGAGTTTGTTTGCAAAAAACTTGTATATATTTGTAAACTAGGTTAGAACCCATGTATTACATGGGTGGAATAAATTAACTTTTTAAAATCATCTTCCTACTCTAATAAAAAGGTATCTTGGATGACACGTGTCAACACCACAATCATTCTCACCAAAAAATTTTCCGTCTCTCTCTCCTACTAAATAATTACCTTAATTACTAATAATACTATTTAACACTTTTTAGATTTAATAAATTAATAAAGAGATCTATTTATTAATATTATTTCTAAATAAACATTTTTTATAAAATAATAAATTATTTAAAGCATAAGACTTTTTTAAAAAATACAAACTATTTAAAATTGGTATTTTTAAAAATTATTTTTTAAAACCAAAAATAATTAATTTAAGGGTTATAATAAGAAAATTTTTAAAAATATCATTTTTATACGGTTTGTTTTAGAACAAAACGTTTATTTTTTTGAAAAAAATAAAGTTTTAAAAAGTTGATATCACTATTTATAACTTACAGTCATTTCTAATACATAATTTTAATGATATTATATCTTAAAATATTATTTTATAATTAATAAATTTTGTTATATTAATTTTTTATTTATTCAACCGTGTAACACACGGGTTACTATAGCTAGTTCTATTTATAATAGATGTTATCAACCATTAAAGTTAAGAAATAATAAATATTTAAAAATTATAAATGATATATAATTAAGATTAAGATTTAAAATTATATTTTAATATATGATAGAATTTAGATATTATAATTTAGTAAATGTTAATAAAATATTTGCATAAAAAACTTAGATTCTAGATAAAGCAATTAAGCATTCATTTAGCTTCACTTACCAGAGTTTTGTTTGCAAAAAACTTGTATATATTTGTAAATTAAATTGAATACACAGCTGGAGCCACGTTAGGTTTTAACCATTATAATATATATAGACATATACGTGATCGAGCAACTAACGTAACACAAAATCTTGCATGTTAGTTGCTGGTAATTATATATAAGACATTTTTAAAATCATACGCATTCCATAATATAATATAAGACACGTACCACTATAATGGAAACACAAACGTACACTACAACAATTTTACCTGTACCGACAAACGCTATAGTGACGACATATGTCGTTGGTAAAAGAGAATATGTGCCGACAAGATGTCCTCAGTAGAGCTAAAAGTAAAAATTCAACTCTTTGAGTTAATAAAATAAAACCAATGTTATCACGACCGGATCGGACCAGCCGGTCCGACTGGTTCGACCGGAGATGATCGGGTGTCTGGTCCGGTCTACTATGGTTCGTTTTGTCTGGTCGAACCGGCCGGTTCGTCCCGAACCGGTTGTCGGACCGTGAAACCGGATCGGTTCGGACTGGATTTTGGTATTTATTTTTTGGATTTTTATGGGTAAAAACGGGGTGTTGAACCATAAATTAGTTGTTGGATATACAAATATAGTTAAGTTTATATATATTTATAAATCGTATATAAATTACTTATATTTGATTATATATGTAACTTTATATATAATATACTATATATAATATTACGTCATCCGGTTCTTAAATCCGGTCCGACCGGTCGACCACCAAATCAGTCAGGCGTCCGGTTCGACTTCCGATCCGGTTCTGAAAACATTGAATAAAACAGACTACTAATGTCGGAACATAGTTGCGCGAGCTAACCAAAAAAAGTGGTATAATAAAAACCTCTATCCCGACGACTTGTTGTCACTGTAGGTAAAAGTTATTTTTTTTACCTTTCGCTTAATAAAATAAAACAAAAAACTGTGTTTCCGTCCCGACGACATGTCGTCGGGATAAGTAATATTTAAATAATATGTTTTGTTTTTTTAACCATTCGCGTACGAAATAAAACAAAAATAAATTTGTTATTTGTCCTGACGACATGTCGTAGGTATAGGGTAATTATATAAAATTTAATTTTTTTATTTTGAATCTATAGGGATGACTTTTTTACTCTATAGGGACGACATGTTATCGCTATAGAGTGCAAATCCCTTAAATCGTATTTCAGACCTTCTGTCTCATTTTCAACCAAAAAACCCCACTTTCTTCTCCCAATTTCATCTCGGTTTATAGGCTTATTTGGCATCAAATTGAGTGTTTGAAGTTAAAAATAATGTTTCTTTTACTATAATGAAGTTATATGATCTTGTTTTTATAAGGTTTATCTAAATTTTTATGCTTTAAGTGAGATTAAAGTTTAAAGCTTGAAATTAAAGGATTTGAAGATTTTCAATGTATGAAATTCGTTTAAAGCTTATGATTTAAGTGTTGTTTAGTGAATATGTTTGTGATTAGGCTAGTATGATTGTACAAGTGTATATATATGTAAGTGTATATGGGTTTGATGTTAGATTAGGTTTTAAGTTTGTATGTATTTTTATGTTTTATTTTATATGTATATGGTTTGATGTATTTAGTTGTTTATGTATATGTTTATATGTATGTAATTATGTTAATTTTGTATGTTAATATTTGTATGTATTTATGTTTATATGGTTCATTTAGTTCTTCATTTACATGAATAAGCTATTCTTGATTGTCCCGTTTATATGACATGAATGTATCTTTTGAAAGATACATTAAAAAGCTCAAAGCATATGTTAGAAATAAAAGTAGACCTGAAGGCTCAATAGCAAAAGGTTATGTTGCAAATGAGACATTGTATTCTGCTCTATGTATCTTGAAAGTATGCAAATCAAATTATACGTATAAGCCATCAAATCTAATTTAATGATTCTGTTTTTATAGGGGGGTTTTTGCGTCTTATATATTATGACTAATAAAATATATTTTATTACATCGGAATTGTTTAAACCCATGAGATGAATATTAATCTACAAGTTGTCAGAACGAAGCCTTATAAATATCAACATCCCGTGGCAACATGTGGGTTCACCCACTATTTTAACTTGAATCGTAATAATATAATGTGGGAAAATAACTAAAGTACATACATACGTGTAAAACAATTTAATATCATCGAATAGTTAAAAACTTGAATCCTAAATCATGGATTAGAAAACTAAAATATAAAGAATACAAACTAACGTTAATTTGAACAAGTAAATATTAAGAGCACGTAAAAACTTAAATCTGTAAATTCGAATCTTGATTTTTGATTTTTGAACCGAACCTTATTAAACAAGGTGAGGTGCTTGTTGATTGATTCAGGTATGCCAAAGCAGTTTTGGGCTGAGGCAGTAAATACAGCAGCATTGTTAGTCAACATGTCCTCTTCATCTACAATTCAGATGAAATGTGGTCAGGTGAACCAGGGGATTATAGCAGGCTTAAGGTGTTTGGTTCATTGGCATATGCTCATGTTAATGAAGGCAAACTAGAGCCTAGGGCTATAAAGTGTGTGGTTCTTGGTTACACAAGTGGTGTGAAGGGGTATAGACCGTGGAGGATGGATGATAAGACTCCTAGGTGATAACAAGCAGAAATGTTGTATTTAGAGAAGATCAATTGTATAAGGATCTGTTGAACAAGAATGATGAGGGTGAAGGTGATCATGACAGGGGTGTTCAGATTGAGGTGGAGCTGAATGATCAAAATCCTATGCAGAATGATGCTGGTACTGAAAGTAGAAGGGGTAAGGAGACTTGTGGCTCATCAGGAGAAGAGACTTTGGTCCAAAACAGATCTATTGCTCAAGGTAGAACTAGAAGGACCGTAGTACCCTCTCTGAGGTATAGGACAAGTGATGAGTTAACACTTGTTACAAATGAGGATGTTTCTGCATATGTGTTTAATGCTGCTATGGGAAATAGTGGTGATCCATTGTCTTATGAACAAGTATTAAGTTCTGTTGATAAGGATAAATGGATGCAGGCAATGAAAGAAGAAATGAATTCATTGTATGAAAACAATACTTGGGAGATTGTTGACAAACCCAAGGATAAAAAGTTAGTGAGTTGCAAGTGGCTATACAAGTTGAAGGATGGGTTAACTGAAAATGATCCACCAAGGTACAAAGCAAGGTTGGTTGCTAAGGGGTTTACTCAGAAGGCTGGTGTTGACTACACTGAGATTTTCTCTCCTGTGGTCAAACACTCATCTATCAGAGTGGTGTTGAATCTTGTAGCTATTCATAATCTGGAACTGGAGCAGATGGATGTAAAGACTGCATTTTTAAATGGAAGTCTTGATGAGATGATTTATATGAGACAGCCTACTGGTTTTGAAGTTAAAGGCCAGGGAGATAAGGTGTGTTTTCTGAAAAGGTCTTTGTATGGATTAAAGCAGTCTCCTAGACAGTGGAACCAGAGGTTCAATGATTTTATTGTGTCTAAAGGGTTCAATAAAAGTAGCTATGATCCTTGTGTATATTTCAAGGAAGATTCAGCTGGTGGTTATATATATCTTCTGCTTTATGTAGATGATATGTTAATTGCTAGTAAGTCAAAGGCTGATGTAGAAGCTACTAAGTCAATTTTGAAAGAAGAGTTTGACATGAAGGATTTGGGAGCTGCAAGGAAGATACTAGGCATGGAAATTGAAAGAGATAGAGATGTTGGTGTATTGAAGCTCAGTCAAACTGGTTACATCAAGAAGGTACTTACTAATTTTACATGGATAGTTGTAAGCATGTTAGTACTCCTTTGGCTGCGCATTTTAAGTTGTCTAGCAGAGATAGTCCTCATACTGAAGAAGAGCAGGCTAAGATGTCTCGTGTTCCTTATGCAAATGCTGTGGGGAGTTTGATGTACTTGATGGTGTGTACTAGACCTGATTTGGGTTATGCAGTCAGTCTAGTCAGTAGGTATCTAAGTAATCCTGGGGTTAAGCACTGGGAAGATGTGAAATGGATACTTAGATATCTCAAGGGTACTAGTCAAGTTGGGTTAGTGTTTGGCGGAGCTGATGAGACCAAACATGTAGTGACAGGATTTGTTGATGCAGATTATGCTAAAGACTGGGATTCAGGCAGGTCTGTAACTGGTTATGGTTTTACAGTTCATGGTGGATTGGTGAGTTGGAAGTCTTCATTACAGCGTGTTGTTGCTTTGTCATCAACTGAGTCTGAATATATTGCACTTACTGAAGCTGTTAAGGAAGCACTGTGGTTGAAGGGATTTGTTTCTGAACTAGGTGTTGATGTTCAGGAAACAATGATATGGTGTGATAACATGGGTGCTTTACAACTTGCTAAGAATCTGGTGTATCATGAAAGAACTAAGCATGTGGATGTGAGATTGCATTTCATCAGGGATGTTGTAAAATCCAAGCAGTTGAGTGTTGAGTATATTGATACTCATGATAATCCACATGATGACAAAGTCTGTTGGAGGAGTAAAATTTCGATTTTATTGTGATCAGTGGAATGTTGCTTAATCTTGACACAAAGGTGGAGTTTGTGAGAAGTTGTGCTCAAGATACAAGTGCTGATCACAACTACTGAAGTTAGATTACAACTACTGATGGGAAGTATTGACGAAAGTACTGAAGTTAATAAACTACTGATGAAACTACTGAAGAGTTAGAAAGTACTGAAAGTTTATAACTACTGAAGGGGGTTATAGTGTCACTCTGTTAAAGTTAAGGGTTATATGTCTTTGTAATAAAGCTCGATCTATAAGGGCTATTTGTGTTAATATTCGCTGTTAGGTTGTTAGGATTGTTAACGGTAAGTCAATCGGTGAGTGTATAAGTGTGATTAACTGCTGTTAATCTGAGGGCGATTGATTGTATATCAAGATTCATTGTTTCGTTCCTGTTTCAAGTATTCAATAGAAGAAATCGTTTATGTGTTCATCTTGATTCTGATTCTTACACAATTCAATATCATCGAATAGTTAAAAACTTGAATCCTAAATCATGGACTAGAAAACTAAAATATAAAAGAATACAAACTAACGTTAATTTTGAACAAGTAAATATTAAGAGCACGTAAAAACTTAAATCTGTAAATTCGAATCTTGATTTTTGAATCAGAAACACTAAAATTTTATCTACTAGAAATCACGTTCTTTATTCTACGTCAATTCTTGACAGCTTATTTTGGATTTTATATGTAATGATGCACCAAAAGAAACTAATTAGCACTGAATATATAATAATCGTAGATAATAAAAACAGCACTAATTTAACTTCGCTGACAGGAGATAAGATTAAACGTGTTTTTTACGAAAGAGTGATTAACGTACGTAATTTATTTAGTTGGAATTTACAAAAGAGAGCCCAACGGTCCGTTTGGTTCGTAAAATGTTTTACGAAGGAATTGGAAATGAAATTGCAACTATAATGAAATATTGTTATAACTGATAGTGTGTTTGGTTACTTAACGTGAAGTGGAATTGGAATGTTAATCTTGAACATTTCATTAGATTGTTAAACATTTATGCGTAACTGAAAAATAATATGAATTCTAATGAATGTGAAAAGATTTTCAATTTTCAATTCCATCTTTTAAATCAACCAATCAAGACGTGTAAAACTTGTCTATTAGATAAAAGAATTTGCTATTAATATAAAAGAAGCAAAAGTTTATTATTATATTAGAGCATATCAGAATATTCATAGCTAGTCACTAGATTAGAAATCCAAGTAATTATTTTAATATGGATTGTATCTAATAAATAAGTTTTCTATTTGCACTTGTCATTTTTTCAACCTATATTTTTATGGCATCTTATTCTTCTAAATATTTTTACATTATTATCACTCCAAAAAGATACTATAATAATTTAAACACTTAAACTAATTTCTCTCTTTTACTAAAAATAAATTTTATTAATTGTTACATTTTCTCTCTCTTATTTAATTTTTTTAAAATCAAGCTATCATTTTAAAAATAGATTTTATTAAGGACTTAAAAATCACATCATTTTATTAAAATATTATTAATAAAAAATTTTAGATATAAAAATTTTCTAAAATACTAAACCTTTTTGAAACAAAATATATTTTAAATCTGTCCTTTTTAAAAAATTATTAAAAAGGTGAAATTTTCTAATAGCATTTTTTTAAAACAACCAAAATAATTATAAACTATAGTTTTTAATAAACAAGATTTTTATATAAAATATATTTTTTATAAAAAATTTAAAATAAATATTTAAAAATAAAACTATTTAGATAAGAGAGTTAAAAAATAGTATAATTTTTTATTTTTTGAACTATTACTTATATATAATTTTAATCATATCTTATATAAAATATCATACTGTAACTTTTCATGTTTATTACTAACTATAATTTATTTAATAAATGGATTTTAGACTATGAGGTTGTTTGGGATTTGCTTATTAAAACAACTTTTAGCTTTTAGAATGCGTGAAAAGTCAAAAATTTCCCTCCAAAAGTTATTAAAAGTCACAAATTCTGACTTTTGGTGACTTTTGGAGGGTTATTTTTGACTTTTCATCCATTTCAAAAGCCAAAATTTGTTTTAATAAGCAATCCCAAACAAATTGACCTATATTATATGTCTATCTTTCTATCTATAATTAAGAAAATAGGATACTACGTGACACAATTATAAAACAAAAGTTTGAAAAATACATTTTTGTTTATTTTACTTAAAATAACTATTTATATGTAATTATAATCATATTTTATATTCAAGCATGGTTTCATAATTCATGATTTTTTATTACTAATTATTTAATATTTTCGTTATTCAACTCATGTAATACACGATATACTAACATAGTTTTATATAATAGCTATCAATATGTTACGCCACTTGAGTAACCGAAGCGTGTAAATAAATCAATATGTTTTAAGTTTTTTGGAAATCATAGATTTAATCTTACGTGTAGTTATCCGTGAAATCACTTAACAACGTATATGTGATATCAATGTATGACTTATCTTTCAATTATATGGTTTAGACGCATTAGAGAAGTCCGTATATATTCATGTCATGAAATCACAATACAAATATGACTTATAATCACTATGATATTGACGTCGAGTGTACATCTTTAATTAGTCAGAGACATTTTGAGACACTCTTGAAGAACATGCTAGATAGTAAGAGAAAAAACCTAGAGTTAAAGACAACTTAAGTAAATATGATATTCAATATTAGAATCGTCACATTCTCCAATATTCTAAACATGCTCATTCGTGACAACACCTTAAAATGCTCTTTACTTTGATCCTAGCGTGCAACTATCATTTTCCCCTGGTTTCGTGAACATCACCTTCCTCCATGGAAACACTCACGTCGACCATAATCAAACACAGTCCATCCTTTGGGTGGGTCCACTACTATTTCGGTCGATTTAACACGAATCTAGACAAAACGATAAAATCTGAAGTAAAACCAGTTAAAATCGACTGAAAAAACCCCATCTATTATTGCCTCCACCCTGTGATAACGGTTTTCGAGTTAAACTAGTTAATAGTCGATCCACCAATCCATTATGATCAGTAGGTTTTTAAATAAATTACTTTTATTAAACTTTTGTTTTTAGAGACATTATTTAATATTAAAATAAAATAACTATTCAGCAACGAATTGTTAGAGTATTAAGTAAACAAATAAATACCTTCAAGTCATTTTTTTCGGCCCTTAAATTTCTATCGATAAATATAAAAAACTAAGAGTTACTTACACGGTTGGGCCTTGTGGTATGTTCATTTTACAAGATTGACCATGATAATATGTTCTCATTCAATGGTATAAATTCGAGTCACTTTACGTAATGACGTAAATTTAGTTCGGAAATGAATCGGGTCGATTGTACTCTATACTTTATCATGTCACATACAATGTCGCGGTAACATGTGGCAGGTAAAATAACTAGTTTGTTGTTTAAATATCAATCTATGCATACACGCATGTCATGAGACTTTTATGTATCTATACAAGAGTGTAATACAATTTTTATCACTGTGGTTTGACAGACCTTTAAATCCAACTTTTTACCATTATAATCATGTGGTTTGCAATGTGTTATCATTTTAGTCCAAAATGACTAACTCCATCTGATTTTCAATTATAATTTATGTAATTAGACCAAAATATATTGTCAAATTAAAAAATAACTACATAAATTTATATCCCCTTTTCTTCTAATCATCTCTTTTTAACCCCAAAAACTCTTCCCCTATTCCCCACCCTTACCCTTTACTCACAAGCGATCACCCACCTCAAGAAGAAATCGATTACACGTAACACCACCCACACCGCACCTGAAAGCCCTTGGCCACAACACCACCGCCTGAAAACCGTACTCACTATCTCTCTCGCTCACTCAATTTGGGTGCTCTATGATGTCTGTTTTGTCGGAGTTGGGTTGGGTTAGGAGATTGTGTGATAACGTATGTTTTCAGAACCGGACCGGACAGTGAACCAGATGCCCTACTAGTTTGTTGGTCAAACGGTTAAATCGGTCGGACCAGATATAAAAACATGATAAATTATAATTATTTTAATAATTTTGTTTAAAAAACATTACAAAATTACAAAATATATAAAAAACTGGTTCAACCACTAGTGATGGTGCCATTTGTTGCAAAGATTGCTAACTGCTTTAGAGCTTGGGATCTACATAAAAGAAACCTAAATCAAACCTTCACACTATGAATATTGAAACCCATTGCCACAGACCTTGTGCGAATTGATTATTTACTTGAATCCATGGATTTTGGAAAAATAAATCTGGATGTTTTTTGTCAAAAAAAAAAAAAAAAGTTTTTGTTTATGCAGGTTAGAAGATGTGGGTTCAATGTAGGGTCTTGGTTGATTTTGAAGTTTTATAAGGATGATGATGAAATATTGGTTTATGATTTGAATTTCTTGTTTTTTGTTGGTGAAGATCACTGGTAATGATCTGTAATTTAGTTTCAGCAGAGACGGTAGCAGAGAGATATTTTATGTTTGTTTAGAGTAAATTACTTTATGGTCTTGGGTTAGGACCATTTAACCTTATCACTCGAAAAAGAAATTTTTAACATATCAACTTTAACATTTTATATTTTAACCGTTATGGTTTTGACATTAACTTTGTAAGTTTTTTCTAGTTAAGGGTAAGGGTATTTTGATCATTTTACACCTTAAGAATTGCTTATGTAAATTTCAAATTTTTAGGATTGTTTATACACATTTTCAAAACTACCAAACGCATCACTGCCCACTTCCACCGCCGGATTCCACCTCTATCCCATACTAATCGCCGCCTACATCCTTGTTTTGTGCTCAATTAGCAAGGAAGATGATGATGTTAGGTTTGTAGTGGTGATAGTGGTGGTGGTGGTGGGCAGGGGATTTGGTGGGTTATAGTTGTCTTAGGAGGTGGTGGTGGTTGTGTCAGGTGGTGGTGATGGGTGGTGGTTGTGTTAGGTGGTGGGAGTGCTGTGGTTGTATTAGTATTTTTGAAAAAAAAATGTACAGATAACCCTAAAGATTTAAAATATTTATAAATAGTACTTAAGGTGTATTGAACAAAATATCTTACATCTAACATAAAAAAGTTAACACGATTAGTGTCAGTGGCCAAAATAATTAAGAAATAAAACATCAAGGGTTTATATGTCAAAAGATTTACTTTTAAACTGATAAAGTTAAATGGTCCTAACCCCGGGGGCAAATGATGTAATTTACTCTTTGTTTTATTTAGTACCAGGCTTATTTTAGTCAAGTTATAAAAATTTTAACAAAATAGTTGATAGAGCTAGTTATTTGGATTAGAATGACAACAAATTGCAAAGCACAAAGTCCAAATAGTGAAATAAATTTTATTGAAATAACAATTGATCAAATGAAAAAGACGAAAATTACATTTTACTCTTTATATTATTTCCTTTAAAAGTCTTTCATGAAGGACTAAAGAAGAGTTTGAGAAGTTTTCGGAAAGAAAACATGTAATGATAAGATGAAATCTCAAACCATCTAGATCAAGGGCGGAGGATTTAAGGGGCCGGGGGGGGGGGGAGGGGCCGGGGGGGGGGGGGGGCCGCCCCCCCTCTTTTTTTGTCGGTAGTGTAAAACTTTAGTCCGGTAGTGTAAAACTTTAGTCCGGTAGTGTAAAACTTTAGTCCGGTAGTGTAAATTTTTGATCCGGTAGTGTAAATTTTTATATAAAACTGGAGTTCGCCCCCTCTAAAAAAATTTAATTTGCACCCGCCCCCTATTAAAATTGTCAAGCTCCGCCACTAATCTAGATCTACTTCCTATTCTGATTTAGAACTTTAGTCTCGTATCCACAAAATTGATCCACAAATATTGTCATGTTTATATTACATTATAGATTAGTACCTCGGGCATTACTCGGGTTGGATAAATAAATATTAAATAATTAATAATAAAAAATTTATTAATTATGATTAATAATTATAAGTAATAAATTTTTTTTATTTTTTAGAGAAAAAATCAAACATTTTGTTCCAAAACAAACCATTTTAAAAAAGTGTCATCTAAAAAAACTCATTATAACTCTAAATTTAAATTATTTTGGTTTATAATAATTTTATTATTTGAAAAAAACACTAATTTATAAATATTTCATATATTTAAAAAGTTTTGATGTTTTAGAAAAATTTCTCATCCTAACAAATGTTTCCTTAGAAATTACATTTATAAAAAGAACTATTTCTTAAATTATTAAAAATTATATTTAATCTAAAAAGAATTAAATAATATTATTTATATTTAACGTAATTATTTAATAAAAGAGATAGACGAGACAATTAGAATTAGAAGCTCTAGAATAGCAGAATTATTATAAGTATCCAACTAAAACTTTTATTTTATTATAATAATAGATCGATTACCACCTCCTTCGTAAGTCAACTATATATATTGACTTTTCTAGTCCAAAATGTTCCTTAGTCTTTTTGAGTATATGATTTTATGGGTGCTATATATGGAATCCTAAATTTACAGGTTTGTTAAACTTTTAAAATTACGAACTTTAAATTGAATACCGAAAGTAAGACTTAAAAAGACACGCAAATCAAGTTAATTAAATATATATTACTAGTTTTAAAAGGGTCCCTTTATTTAGACACCCCTTAATTTTAAATCAACACCCCTGTTCCCTATACGTCGCGTATGGGTCCATACGCGGCGTATAGGGTACATTGTTGATTTAACGTTTTATACCCTATACGGCGCGTATGGGTCCATACGCGGCGTATAGGGTATGTTGTTGATTTGACGTTTTATACCCTATACTCAGCGTATGGGACCATACGTGGCGTATAGTGTTTGACATTTTATACCCATACGTGACTTATGACCCATACGTGGAAGAGCTATACGCCGCGTATGGAACCATACGCGGCGTATAGCTTATATATTTATTTTTTTTAATTTTTTGAGTTTTTATTTTAATATATAGAATATGAATACAATAATAAAATTAAAATTAAAATATATAATTCGCATATTACAAATTATAAATTAAAATAAATTTATATAAGCCGGGGGTTCTCGGTTATTCTCTATTATTGCGTTGTATTCCGAGATACGAATCCTATACATAATCTCCCATTCTGCAGCACGTACGCTTCGGTTAAGAATCCAAAGATTACTTAATGTTGGCATCGGATAATCTCCTTCTAACTTAACGTGGACGAAATGATTGTTGTTGACATGAACAATCGACACGACATGATGAGGCATGACAGTTTTCGGATCAGCCCATAATGGGAAAAATGTTTGACAGCCATTATTGCTTAGTAAATGAAGAATAACCCCAAACTTTTGAGCAACCACTAATCCCGTATACGGCATTATCATCCAATGTTCTTCTGGTGCAGGTTCCACACTTTGTCAATCGATGGTGTGACGTAATTCGTTATACTGTCCGGGGTACAAAGTATCGAAAACTTCTCTGTACTCCAATTCATGTCTGTCCAACTCTTCTAAAAGCTGTGTCCGCACATACATCCACTTATTTTCGTCAAACCCTAAGCCTAAAGCTATTGATCGAAAACCACAATTCCCATCGGGTCGGACATCTCGTATACGTGAAATATACTGATGAAAGATTGACGGAATCCAATTTTTTAACCTGTTTATATTGTTTAATTGGTTATCTCCGACAATCGAAGAAAACTCATTAGTACCCCGTGATACTATAAAAACTTACTTTCTCGATTCGCTTCAACTAATCGTTCGTAAAGAAGGTTATAGTTATACTCGTAAATCTCCGCCGTGGGAGACTCACACAAACGTGCCCATGCATATTTAAACTTTCTCCAGTCATCTTTCGTAAAACTTGCTTTACAGTGTTTCGCGATATTTTCATCAATATGCCACCTGCATAAACACTTTGAAGCATTCGGAAACACTTTAACACATGCGTTCATTAAAGCGAGATCTCTGTCTGTTATTATGACGCGCGGCTCCATACACTTGCTTAACGTATCTTTCAATCTATTAAGCACCCATTCAAAATTATCTTCCCGTTCTTTGCTAATAAACGCATGAGCAACACAAAATGTCTTGTGTGTGGAGGTCACACCAACAATCTGAACAAACGGAAGCTTGTACATGTTTGTTTTATATGTAGCGTCTATCATCAGCACGTGCGGAAATGCACGCCAAGTGTCGTATGATTTAGGATGACAAAAAAATATATCTTCTACGACATTAGTATCGGGATCTTCTCGGGTGTAATAAACATACCTTTTAATTGAAAAAGGAAGGAAAATTGATGTTGTTAAGTGAGGATACAAATACAAGTTAGGCTTCATTTTAATTAAGTCTATTGAAAAAAAAACCTCGGGTGTAATAAACGTACCTTTTAATAGATAAAAGGTTTTCTAAGACTTGCATTGGTGTTTCACCGACTTTTCTTTCACTTCTTATCTTATATTGAGCGTTGTATACGTCTCTGGTTATTGATGCGTTATTAGGATTTTGCTTTTTAATAGCTGATAAGATGCTACGAGGCTCCATGTTCTGATCAGTAAGCTGCTCCACCAAATTGTATTCGTTTTGAGAAAACCTTCTTACAAAAGGATGCCCCTCCATATGTTGAGCAGGATCATGGTTATGTTCGTCACTTCGCACCTCTAATTTCCACGAACGACGTTTGTTGTCGTATATCCCTACCAATTTAAAAGGACATCCGATTTTTTTGCTACCAGATCGTCTAACTGTCGCTTTACTTTTGTGTTCGCCCGCACGATCACAGATAAGCCATACCTTTACGACCTGACCTTCTTTTTTCTTTGATCTTCGTGTAATAATAACGTAACCATTATCACGTCCTCTATTAACAGCCCAACAGACTAGCTCATCGAGAGATAAAAAATTTTGAGATGTTTCAAACGATACTTTTGTCGTTTGTTTTTCATCACTCGAGAGTATATTATTTTGTTGCGTGTCGTAAGTTGACTCTCGGCAAAACTCAACTTCATCATCGGGAACATACGATTGGTTTAAATCTGGCAGTCCTGTCTCGTAAGCAGATTGAACGTACGCATCATCTTGATTACTATCCACCACGAACGAATATTCATTTGAATATTCATTTGAATATTCACCAAACAAATAGTTACCGTCCCAAAACGACATACCGAACGAATAAAAAGTGTGATATTTTGAGAGAGAAATACGTTTGGGATTTACAGGAATCGAAAGCATATCGAAAGTGTTATCGAAATCGTTGTTATATAGGTGAAAACGAATCTTGGGTCATGTCATATCGAAATAATTTATACGTGGCGTATGGGTCCATACGCCACGTATAGGATCCTATACGCCGCGTATGGGCCTATACGCTACGTATAGGCTTGCCACGTCTTCCACGTATAGGATCCTATACGCAGCGTATGTACCATGTAATCGTACATGGTACAAAAAGTACATCTGACACCACCAATTATTTTGTACTATACGTGGCGTATGGATCCATACGCCACGTATAGTTTAAAATAATTGGTCGCAGGAGGACTGTAGCGGTCGCATGAGCACCAATTATTTTGTACTATACGTGGCGTATGGGGCCATACGCCACGTATAGTACAAAATAATTGGTCGCAAGAGCACTGTACGTGGTCGCAAGAGGGCTGTAGTGGAGGAGCTATACGCCGCGTATGGATCTATACGCGGCGTATAGTTTATATATGTATGTGTTTTTTTAATTTTTGAGTTTTAATATATATATAATTTGAATTAAAATTATTTATGTATGTATGTGTGTATGTCTGTATGTATGTGTGTATGTATGTATTTGTGTATGTATGTATGTATGTATGTCTGTATGTATGTATTTGTGTATGTATGTATGTATGTATGTATGTATGTATGTATGTATGTATGTATGTATGTATGTCTGTCTGTCTGTCTGTATGTATGTATGTATGTATGTATGTATTTATGTATGTATGTATGTCTGTATGTATGTATGTATGTATGTATGTATGTATGTATGTATGTATGTATGTATGTATGTATGTCTGTCTGTCTGTCTGTATGTATGTATGTATGTATGTATGTATGTATGTATGTATGTATGTATGTATGTATGTCTGTATGTATGTATGTATGTATGTATGTATGTCTGTCTGTCTGTCTGTCTGTATGTATGTATGTATGTATGTCTGTATGTCTGTATGTCTGTATGTCTGTATGTATCTATGTATGTATGTATGTATGTATGTATGTATGTATGTATGTATGTATGTATGTATGTATGTATGTATGTATGTATGTATGTATGTATGTATGTATGTCTGTATGTATGTATGTATGTATGTCTGTATGTCTGTATATATTTACAAAGATAAACATAAACTGATAATAAACATAAAAGATGAACATAAACTGATAATATATTTACAAAGTTTTTAAATTACATAACAAAATAAAAATTACAATACAAAACTACGGGGAGTCAGGGTAATCTCGAGGCGGTGGCAACGGCGGAGGATCAGTACCAGAACGCCGCGCCATCTCTGACTGAACCTGCCACTCCATCAGATCCTCAACGCGATCGAGCCGTCGACTCTGCTGCCGTAAGCTCCTAGACATATCCTGCAACAATGTCTCCACACGTGCAGGCAGCCTCACCTCTCTATAAATATGTCGTGGGATCTGAGGCTGAGGAGGCGGCTGATGTGGCTGAGGAGGCGGCTGATCATGTGGCTGCTCGTCGGGTGGTGGCTGATCATGCGGCTGCCCGTGCTGCTGCAGTGGATCGACGGGGCCGAGCTGCTGAACTGGTGCCGGCTGCCAGATCTCCCGGGTCGAAGAGAGAATCGTATGCCAACCGGAAACTGGCGTATAATACGCATGCCGAATAGCGTACGACGATCTAATCTCACCGGCTCGATCGGCGGAGACACGTCACCAAGATGCCGAGGAAGATAACCTAAAGATCGGGCAATCAACGTGATGTACGCGCCACCGTACACCGCTCCTCGCTCCTGCCGATGATAATACGAAGCAAAATACTCCGCCAAACACCTCGCCAGGTTACACCTGGTCCCCGTAATCAAACAGTATAAGTAAAATAAGTCGGGAATGGTACACCACTCCGACTCTTGCCACGTCCCGTGATGGACGTGGCGATCAT
This sequence comes from Flaveria linearis, assembly GCA_024085815.1. Lineage (NCBI taxonomy): Eukaryota > Viridiplantae > Streptophyta > Magnoliopsida > Asterales > Asteraceae > Flaveria > Flaveria linearis. Next base: position 15,400,718 of record CM044010.1, read on the forward strand.
CCGATGCAGATAACGGATGAGAGGATCTCGAATGCCGGTGACCCTGCCCTTAGTCCTCTGAAACGGACCTCCGGCAATCTCAGGCCACCACTCTCTCAATGTGCCCTCCTCCATCTCAGTAATACCCTCAGTGAACAGAGGGGTAACAGTCTCCGGCTCATAATAAAGCCCAGAGACAACTGCAAACTGCTCAATGGACATCTGATGTGCATGTCCACAAAGCGTAAAAGATATCTCCGATCGCTCATCGTCCTCCACCATCTCATCTGGACGAATATATGTAAATGTGGATAAAAACTCCACTACCAGCTCACGGTGGGACGGTAAGAATGCGATCTCAAAAAGACGTCTCCACGGCGTATCGTCTCCGATATTAGCAGCAAGACGATCGCGCTCTCCCAACTCAGCCATCACCTCCCAATCTACGGCCTTTTGATGACCGATCTTCATCCGAATAAATTTTGAGCACTTAGCGTGCTCAACGGAACCGGCATCAAACTGCAGCCAAGGATGCTCGGCAATATGGTCAACAACGTCAGCCTCGATCTCAGAATCGGAAGACATGTCTGCACAGGTGAACAAATAGGTCAAAAACAACGTATACGTATCTATATATATATATACACATACACATATACATATATATATGTATATGTATATGTATACGTATACGTATACGTATACGTATACGTATACGTATACGTATACGTACGTATACGTATACGTATACGTATACGTATACGTATACGTATACGTATACGTATACGTATACGTATACGTATACGTATACTTATACGTATACGTATACGTATACATGTTATATGTATATATGTACATATACATATATGTATATGTATATGTGTATATACATATGTATATGTATATGTATATGTATATGTATATGTATATGTATATGTATATGTATATGTATATGTATATGTATATGTATATGTATATGTATATGTATATGTATATGTATATGTATATGTATATGCGTATATATATATATGTATACGTATATAGGTATACGTATATATGTATACATATATATGTATACGTATACATATATTTACCCTATACGCCGCGTATAGGGCTATACGCCGCGTATAGGGAGCAGCGTATGGGTCACAGGGCAACGTATAGGTCGAATCCGACCCTATACGCCGCGTATAGGACTATACGCAGCGTATAGGGGACCCACGTATGGCCCCCAAGTCGCGTATTGCAATACCCTATACGCCGCGTATACATCTATACGCCGCGTATAGGGTACACACCAATGTGTCTTCGTCCCCAACCAAAGAACTATACGCTGCGTATAGCCCTATACGCGGGGCTGTACCGGCGTATAGTTCTTTAATCCAGTTTTTAAATCACGCATTTTGGGGCATAAAACACTACTTTAACGTTTAAATCAATGAACGATTAACATAATAATGATGTATGAACAATAATACGTACCTGGATGTTGAAAAATCGAAGATCAATACGTGGAGTATAGTGCTATACGAGAGTGTTTTTTTTTGAAGTGTGTGTAAAAAATAGAAAATTTGAAAGATATAGTAGGCTGAGGATCTATACGCCGCGTATGGCACCATACGCGGCGTATAGCTTATATTCTTTTTTAAATCGATACTGACCTATACGTGGCGTATGGACCTATACGCCCCGTATAGGTGAAGTGATGTGACGTCGGTTGTCAGTCATTAATGTCGCATTAATGGTCGTACCCTATACGCCGGGTATGGGCCGCGTATGGACCCATACGCGGCGTATAGGGGGGTGTCGATTTAAAAAAGTGGGTGTCTCTTTATTAGGACCCTTTTAAAAAGCCCGTGTATTACACGGGTTGAATAAATAAAATATTAATATAATAAAACTTATGGAAAATAAAATGATATTTTAAAATATGATATGACTGAAATTACGTATAAGTAAATAATATAAGTAATAAACAGTGATATCAATATTTTATAACTTTGTTTTAATTTTTTAAAAATAATATTTTATTCTAAAACAAACCGTATAAAAATATCGTTTTTTAAAATATTTTATTATCATAACTCCTGAACTAAATTATTTTTGGTTTTTAAATAATTTACTTTTTAAAAATAGTAATTTTATAATATATCATATTTTTAACAAAGTTTGATATTTTAGAAAAAAATATTACTTATAAAAATTTATTTATTTTGAAATAAAATTAATAACAAATATTTTTCTTAATTTATAAAAAAATATTTTAATCTAAAAAAATGTTAAATAATATTATTAGTAATTAAGATAATTATTTAATAGGAGAGAGAGGCGGGAAAATTTTGGTGAGGAGAATTATGGTGGTGACACATGTCATACCGAGTTACTCTTTTATTATAATAGATAGATTTAATCTAAAAAAATGTTAAATAATATTATTAGTAATTAAGATAATTATTTAATAGGAGAGAGAGGCGGGAAAATTTTGGTGAGGAGAATTATGGTGGTGACACATGTCATACCGAGTTACTATTTTATTATAATAGAGAGATTTCATGAAGGAAAGGATTGAAGATTGCGACGTTAGGGGAAAATTGTTAGTCGGCGAAATCAAGAAATTTTATTAGATAATTTGATGGAATTAGAGTCTTAGAGCCGGACCAAATCACCGTAGGCCTTTTGTTAGATAATTTGTTGGAATTCGAGTCTTAGAGCCGGACCAAATCACCGTAGGCCTTTTATTAGATGATTTGACGGAATTCGAGTCTTAGAGCTGGACCAAATTACCGTAGACCTTTTATTAGATAATTTGACTCGTCAAGACATTCCCGTCCACCGGTTATGGGTCCGATAACTCCACTGTTAGCTTACGTTAAGACCATTTGATGTTTGGGCCCTTTCTGCCCTTTTCCTTTTGTCCAATTGTTCATAACTTCATATACTCATACTAGAAGGGTGCTCGCGCAATGTAGCGGGACGACATTTTACATTTGACACGTGCATTTAATATTTTGTTATTCTTGTAGTAGTTTTACAAAAATTTATTATGTTTTTTCTAAGTTAAAAATTAAAATACCAAATAAATGAGTTATGCATGACGAATTGTATATATACATTAACTTATTGTACCTTATAAAATACAGATCGTTTTAATAAAAAGTTTACAAAAATGTTTAAAAATAAAAACAGGTTAAGTTGTAGTCTCAAAATATTTTTAATGTGATACATTAAAAGATAGAGCTAAAATCTCAAAACATGTTAAGTTTTTTTTGTGTATGGGTATATAATATAAAATTTTATGCAAATATTAGTAAGTATAAGGTTATTATGTAACTAATTATAAGGGGTAATGTATAAATAATATTATAAATACTATTTTACCCTTAAAAGAGGTTGTATCTTATGCATTAAATATATTAAGTGTTCTTAATTTTATGATATCTTAAAATACCCCTCTCATATGCTTTATATATATTATAGATATGGTCAATAAGAGTTTGTGAGGCGGTCCTACCAGGCCTGGCCTGGCCCGGCCCGGCCCAACCCAACCCTTTTTCCACAAACGACTTGTTTTGACTTGTTATTTAAGAGAAAATTATAAAAATAGTTCTTGTGGTTTGATCGGTTCATAGATTTTAAAAACTGTAAATTTAGTCTCCATAATTAGTGTCCGTTAGTTTTTAACAATATGGGGACTAAATATGTAATATGGTCAAACCATGGGGACCAATTGCGTAATTTTCTCAAAAAATTAAAAAAAACTAAAAAAATCATATAAAAATTAAAAAATTAAAATTTAAAAGATTCAAATAAACTTTAATAAAAAATTCAGTAATCGTTAAAAATAGAATAAATGTTATAAATTAGACCAAATTTAAAAAGTAAATAAAAGTAACAATAAAATGTATATAAAAATAGAAAAGGAGAAGATGAAAAGTATGCTTAATTTTTTATTATAATTATTTTTTATTAAGTTCATGTGTCATGTTTAAATCAAATAATACAAAAACCTTGTGAAAATATAAATCCAAAAAACCAAAAATAAAATCGAACCATTTTTTTTTGTTTTTTAACTTTAATATGATTTTTCAAATATTTATTTTGAATTTTATAAATGTTTATTCAAATGTATTTTTAATTTTATTTGGTTTTTATTTAATTTTTTACTTAATCACATGCTTCTTTTTCAATACTTCTCGAATACTCTTTTTTTCATAAGTTTTATTTTTACTTTTATTCAGTTTTGAATTTGATTTGATTTTTTAACCTTTATTTTATTTTTTTTAAATTATTGAAATTTATTATTGATGTTTATTTTAATTTCTTATATTTGATTTTAATTTCTTTTAAATTTTATTTGATTTTACATGTTTTTATTTTTTTAGCAAATTGCACTATTAGTCCCTATAGTTTGATCATATTGCATATTTAGTCCCCAGATTGTTAAAAACTAACGGACACTAACTGTGGGACTAAATTTGTAACAAACTTTCAAATGCTTGAACTAAATTTATAGTTTTTCAAATCTGGGGATCAAACTTGCAATATGATCAAACCACAGGGATTATTTTTGCAATTTTCTCATCATTTAACTTGGGTGTCATTGTGTGAACGAATTGAATGTGTGATTATAATGAGGCGGCCTGACTTAGAAAGGTGTTACCGGTTACACATTTTGATGTAAAATATGTGAATCATTTATTAAGAATACTTAAAGATTATGACCGAGACAAGATCGTGGTTTAATTCTTGAAAGGCTATGCTCATGCGGATTTTGTTATGGGCACAAATGCTAGATAAGTTGCGTACAAAACGCTTATGGCCTTCTTCAAGCTTCATTGAAAATACATTTTTATTGACATCAGATAACTTAAATATATGTTTGTGGTTGAAAGTTTGTTTAAAATTGAATTCATTTGTACATTTTTTGCATATTATTATGTAGTTTAGTTTAAAATAAGTTTGCTTCAGCTTCTAAAACTTAATTATTTATATGATTGAAACAATCGTACAAAGTAAAGGTTAGCTATAACGCTAAAACCATAAATATGTTAAACACATTACCTTATGATGGATAACAAAAGCTTCACGTTACACAAATGCCCATTAGATATCATATGGTCGATCACCTAACATGTTCAACTGTAAAGTTCTAATGAGATCCATTGTGTCTATGGCCTCAAAACACGCACGCCTAGTTAGGTGGCACACTAACACACTCTTTTTATGCTAACATGTCTCATGTCCACGTGGTATTTGGTATTCACCTAAGGTGTTACATATGAAAAGAACATAGAACAAGAAAACAAATTACATATGAGAAAAATAAACACCTTAAACAGACCATTGTTCTTCAATATTTTCATTATCTCAACATTTCAAAGGAAAATGTTTGTTCTCGTGGAGAAGTGATTCTGAGCTGCAAGATGATATCCAGTGACCATAAAACCAACAAAATCCAATTCAGCCATAAGATTCTTACCCGAAACAAAGAGATCGTCACAACGAATTACAACGTTTGAATGCAAAGGCGGTTTGTCGGGATCTTGAGGCCGTACACTAGCTGATCTCTTCTTTTTAGAAATCATTTTCTTCAATCTTTTCAAAATCTTCATATTTTGGAGTTTAACATAATTGTAGAGAAGTAGGGAGGGTATATAAAATGTGTGGGTGTTCACGAGGAAGATATTGAGTGAACGCAATGCTCAAAACATGAGTTGAATTTAATCAATTAGTTTGTCATTTTCTTGAATTTAGAAAAGATAAGGTATAACGGTTTCACTTCGTTTTGTATATGTTATGTATTTTGTTGCATATTATTATGTGACCTTTTACTTTTTTGGATTTAGAGCTTTTCCTCATGAAAAAGGAATTGAATTTTAAAAACTAACAGACTACTTGTGTTTTATCTACTGTAATTTATCTAACGTTGACATGATGATAAGTGTTTGAATTCATTTAGCAGATTTTTAGGTTCAAATCTCTTTTTTCTAATACATTTTATTTATTATAGCCTAATAAAGAAAGTCAACAATCTACCAAAATCTATTTTGCATGCATAACCTCGTGGATGAATACTCCTAAAGTTTGACTATGACCGTATTTTTTTTAATGATAAACTCATACACTCAGCAGAACCTATTTGTAGATCTATATCATTTGTTTAAAGTGTGACTTGAACCTTCAAACATTTAAGAGGGACAACATTATAATATTTTAATTGATATCATTGGATTATATATCTTTTTAACGAGGTATTTACATACTAGTTATTTAAGAAGTTGAATGTTTTACTGAAATCTATTTTTAATGCATAACCTTGTGGATGATTATTCTTGAAGTTTGATTATGTTGATTATGCTCGTTTTTTAATGGTAAATTCACAGTCACCGGAACCTACTTGTAAATCTATATCATTTGTTTATAGCGTGACTTGAACCTTCAAACACTTAAGACTTAAGAGGGACACCATTCTAACATGTTGTACCATTGGACTATATGCCTTTTTAAAGAGGTATTTAGATACTGGTTATTTAAGAAATTAAACGTTCTGAGTAAACCCAAATCAACCCATGTTAACAGAATCTGATCAAGTCACTACCCAACCTTTCTATTCGACCACCTCTACTGTAAAAGAATCATTTCAACTCTAAAACACATAATATTTAGATTTGGATCATGTACTCTTCAACCAAAACATTATGTGTTCTGATGCAGCAAGGGAGCATGATTGAGTGATTTTATTTTAAAAGATATAGTATTAAATATTTAGTAAAGCATTGAACTTTTAAATTAAAATTATCTAGGTGGTGTTGTTAATTAAAAAAAAAAAGCAAATTGATTAATAGTGTTCTGATAAAAGAGCTGTTCAGATTAGTCAGTCAAGAGTGGACTGAGCTTTACACACCCCTAATCACATTTATGGAATCTTAGGACACTAATAATAAAGTTAATGATAGTCAACCTTAATGATAAAAGAAACCTAAACCAATTTTACCGAATGAAGTATATGTCGGATTATTTACCCAAACCTATTACAAAATTGCTAAATCTTATTGAAGAGAATTGTGATAAACATAATTAATGAAAAAACAAAAACACAAACCAAAACTCTTGCGTTGATATCTGAATGAAGAACATTTAAGATGTGTGCAATAATAAAAATGAATCACATACAGATGTAAACAGTAAACCATGTTAATTTTGAATCGATCAAAATGTAGAAATAAACATAGATTTTGAAGATTAAACTACCTTTATTTGTGACATATGAATATGCAGTAATTGAAGTCAAGATATTGGATTTGCAGATAAGGAAGAATTCCCGACATGGTAGGCACCTCATATTGACCTTTTAAACATGATTAATTAATGTAACAATCATTGACAATTTAAGTATAATGAGAGTTGTTAAGAAAGTCACACCAACCATAATCAAAGTTTTCATTTAGTAAGGCTGAATATTTGACTTTGACGTTTCAGGAAACTTAATTTATTAAACTTGATAGCTTCAACTTGACAAAAGCAATTCACAATTTGAAATTTTATAAAATGTTTGTGAATTGTTATTGCTCCGATATAAACATGGATCAAAAGTTAGTTTTATTTTACATCATATCATCAGTTTTTTTAAAACTCGCATTGGTCGGTGAGCTCGTGGCTCCAACACGAGTTGGCATTGTCTCGAATTTGGTTTTTCACTAGTTTACTTAAATTTGACCAGTTCATTAGCTAATAATATTGGAACAAACGGCATCAAGGGTTTTCGGTTTAACCAGTCAGTCTAGTCTTTTGATTATCAATAGTAACAACTTTCTTTTCAGATTTCTTTTTATCTATATATCTGCAAATAATTAACAACATAAAAAAATAGGGTGTGAGATACTTAGATGCGTTCATATATTAACTAATGACTACAACTAACGAGGTTAGCATAAACGACACCCTACTCCGGTTTCGTAATAATAAAAGCACAGAATAAACAACTAGATAATGCTATACTTTAAAATGGAATTTAAAACTCTGCTTTATAAATGAACGATAAAATAATGTTTTTCCTTCATATAAAACTCAAGATATTGGTATTTTTTATTAGTTAATTATAACAACTGATTAAGTACCAGAAAAACAGCATTGGGCAATGAATGTTTCACTCTTCATGTTTGAAATGGCTTATTGACCACCTAAAGAATGCCCAACACGGGTGTTTTTCTGCATCCTTGGGCCCACGTAGAAGAGACTAGGCTGTCCAAAAAGCTTGAGGCTCGGAACTGCCACAAAGCTCGGTCAGAAAATATTCAAAAAAACTCGCTCTAAATGGCTCGGTTTTAAACTGAGTCAAGCCAAGCTGGATCGGTATAAAAATGAGCTGAACTCGGCTCGGTTCGTGATGAGCCGAGCCGGCTCGGTTTAGCTCATTTGTTAGCTCAGCTCGGTATGGCTTGAATAATTTTACTTGTACTATATATTACTTTTATGAATATAACATATATCATAACATATGCTCATTGGTTAAGAGTATGACATATATCTTTTAGCTATTTCTAATGTCAATAAATTAAATTATAATGTTTTTATCAGATCACTTTATGTGTTGCTTTTATATTTTTAAATATTAGAATGAATTTTTCAAACATATTTCAATTTCCTTACTAGATAAAAGACTAGTAATGTTATATAGTGTTGTGGGTTTGGTTCGTTCGATTTAAATGATCTTGGTTGAATTCTTAAAATTAATTTATATTTTGTGAAATTTAATATAAAACAGTTATGCATTATGTAGTATGTTGAACAATTTTCATTTGATTTTTTATTTTTGTTAATGAACTACAACCAAGCCAAGTCAGTTTGGTTTTAAGTCTGAATTAAGTCGGGCTGGCTCAATTTAAATTCGAGTCGAGTTTGAGCTTGTCGTAGCTCGGCTCGTGAATAGCCCTAGAAGAGACAAGGGAGGCACAATGGATCTGGAGGACGTGATGAGGAGAGAAAAATGGTGAAATTCATGACCACTGATGAAAAATGTGAGAGACGGACGAAAGATATATAGGGAGGAAGTTGCAATCGTGAGAAGAGAGAGGAGAAAAGGCAGGAGGTAAACGTGAAGAAGACATGTGGTAATATGATGAAGAAGACGAATAATAATCTGAGTTACATATCTGGTTATAAAATCGTGTCTCATACTCAATCTCACACGTATCAGGTACTCTTTACAAATTACTCATTCGATACGTTGGGTGTACGCGATACTAGATACTTGTTAGAAATTCCTCACTATAAGGGAATCCTTGATTGCTAGCTACAAATTATCAGTTGAAATGTTCATTATCTCAAACTTAACCACACTTTTAATAATTCTATAATTTGTAAAATATTACGTTTTAACAACTTTAATTTACAATCATACAATATACTTATACGTCCGGTTTTAATGTGTAAAAAAAATAACTACAAATAACTACTCACGTATCACCTAATATCTTTACCTTCTCAATCACTAAAACTTTTAACACTAATCTCAATATCTCATACCCAACAATCCTAGCTTCTAAATGCTTCAAATTGTCATTCAGTTGTTTCACGACCCACTAAAGGCATGTGTTATACTCTCATGAGAAAGCGAGACGTTACCGATATGACATGATCACGAGGCACGAAAGACCGACCCTTGGGACCCGAAACGGGCCATGAGCTGGGTCCACAAAGATTGTCACAACATTGCTCTTATTGTCGCTTTAAAAGAGGTAAACTCTACACCTAAAACACATGAATTATAACACATAAACCAACACTAAACACCATACAACAATAGTAACACTATTTTTGTCGTCAAACAGACGAATTAAATGCCATATTTCTGGAAATTTACAAAACAGGCACCTAACTTCTTGTTTCTCTTATAATTATCACTAAAATTAGTACAAAAAATCACACCCCCCAAACACCCCAAATCCTATCTCCAATAAAGCTCACAATCTTCCTCACAGAACCTTTTTCCGACGACCCCATTTCATCGTCACCGTCGATCTTCTTCCGGTCAACTTCCGGCGACTCGTAACTCCCAATCTCTTTGGCAGCCGGCGGCGCGTGTAAACCACCAGAACCACAAGCAGACGTCGAAGAAGAAGAAGAAGAGGAAGAAGTAAAACACTTACTATTATTATGGTTATTATTCTTTCTATCTTTCTTATTCTTACCATTCTTCTTGCTACGAATCAACCCATCTTCATAAGCATCAATGATCTCATGAATCACTTTGCGGTTCGGTGAAGCATCCCAACGGACCCAAAAGCTTGTATAACATCTAAAGCAGCTGCAGTTAAACTGCGGTGGGTGGTCTCCGGCGCCGGAGTTCTTGGTGGGTCTTCCGCCGGAGAAGGTGGTGGTGGAGGCGGAGATTGATAGAAGGTACGCTAACACTTGTTGGTCTTCTGGTGGCAGAGTGGCAGCGAGGGTGGCGATCGCTAGTGGTAGCAGTGATAGGTGGTGGTCGGAGGTGGTGGTGGATGACGACGGTGGCGGTGGCAGTGGTGGTGGTGACGGGTGGATTTTGCCTTTGGTGTGGTTGTAGAGCTTCCTCATAGTGGTGGTGATTCTTTTGAAATTTGTGGTGGAATGATGCTTTAGCTTTCTTTAGGTTACCTAATAAAGAGCTTTATTATTATAATTTATAAGAGGGTTAGATATCGAATTAAAAAAAATGAGTAGGTAAGCCCACACCCACTTCAATGGTTACTCGCTAGCTTGGAGAGTGAACTACAGTTTTTACATAATTTTATATAAGCGGTAGGCTCGTTTAAACATGAGAGGCTAATCGTTCGTTAAATTAGCTTTAATTTAAACTCGATCACACTTTTAGATTACGATTGATTTGGTTATTCACATGAAGAAATGTTTAGCATAGTTGCATGGAGTGTATTTTATAAGTATATAATGATAATGATATAGCTTAAGATACATCAACGCATATATTTTTCTTAACAATTATATATATAGTCATATATAAGGTAATGGATTTAATTATGTTTTTCCATTATTAATAAGGTAATGGATTTAATTATGTTTTTCCATTACTAATTGTTACCGTCTTATTAGTATACCTTGAAAATTATTGTTCATGGCCGGCTTCGAAAATTCACAATAGACCTTGGGTTCGAGACGCGACATATAAAAAAAGTCTAAACTGAATAATTTGTATATAAAAACTTTATAATACGACGATCATTGTTATAACAATAGACAAAACGAAAATATTTTACAAATGATCTAGTTTACTTAAGCAAATCATGAGACTCTCTTAACGTGTTTGAAAGCAAAGTTCTTGATCAAGTATTCATAACTTATATATTAGCAAAACATAATTAATTAATAAATATTTATATTCAAATATGGTATATTCTAGATAGTCAATATTGTTGTAACTGTAGCCTTCTTTTACTCCTGTATTTATGCTTGTACTCACCTTAAATATCCAGTAGATCAATGAGAAAAGTAAGCCTTTCAATAGTCAAACTCAATTGTTTAATATGGTATTCAGAGCCTAGATGTTAACAATGCTTTTCTTCATGGTATCTTACATGAAGATGTCTTCATGATTCAACCTCCTGGCTTTGCTGACTCGGATTTTCCTAATCATATTTGCAAATTACGAAAATCCTTATATGGGCTCAAGCAAGCCCCGCGTGCATGGTATAATGAACTCACATCGTTTCTTCTTAAATTTGGTTTTCGAAAATCCTTATCTAGATGCCTCACACTTCATCTATCATCATGCGGGTATCACTTGCTATTTTTTGGTCTATGTTGATGACATTGTTCTCACGGGAAGCAATGATCAGTTTCTAGAGTCCTTTGTTCGTGCTCTTGGCCAACATTTTCCATCAAGGACCTTGGCCCTCTCTATCATTTCCTTGGCATTGAGGTTATTCCAACACCTCAAGGCCTTTTCCTTTCCCAACATCGCCACATCCAGGATGTTCTTACTACCTTCAAAATGGTTGGAGCAAAGGATGTGCTTACTCCTCTCTCTATCTCGAAACCACTTGTCCCTAACGACCCCACACCCTCTGTTGACCCAACATCTTGTCGCAAACTTGTGGGTACCTTACAATATCTAGCCTTTACCAGACCCGATATCTCCTTCGCTATTAATAAACTCTCCCAATTCATGCACAACTCTAGACAATCACATTGGCAAGCTCTCAAACGGGTTCTTCGTTATTTAAAAGGGACGGTGCACTATGGGTTGTTTTTACGTCGGCACTCTAATCTTAATATACGAGCCTTTTCAGACTCGGATTGGGGAGGCATTCACGATGGTAGCAGGTCCACTACCGCTTACATCCTATACCTTGGATCGAACATCATCTCGTGGCGCTCATCGAGACAAAAGACCGTATCACAATCTTCCACAGAGGCAGAATACAAGGCCATAGCCAATGCAGCTGTTGAAATCTCATGGGTTAGAAACTTGCTGATGGAACTTGGAGTAGCTCAACCACATACTCCTCAACTATTTTGTGATAACACGGGCGCCACTTATCTATGTGCCAATCCGGTTTATCATTCTCGCATGAAACATATTGCACTAGATTATCATTTTGTCAGAGAACAAGTAAACAACGACAAACTCCAGGTGTTGCATATTAGCTCCAAAGATCAACTTGCTGATGTCCTCACAAAACCACTCACGAGATCCCCGTTCTTATCTTTCCGCTCCAAGATTAGAGTCTACGATGGATCCTCCATCTTGCGGGGGCGTATTAGCAAAACATAATTAATTAATAAATATTTATATTCAAACTCTAGATAGTCAATATTGTTGTAACTGTAGCCTTCTTTTACTCCTGTATTTATGCTTGTACTCACCTTAAATATCCAGTAGATCAATGAGAAAAGTAAGCCTTTCAATAGTCAAACTCAATTGTTTAATATTATATACATATATATTAAAAAAATTAAAATATCTAAGCTTCCCGAGCGATCAGGCCCTAGGCGCTCGCCAGCCTTGCCCACCCCACGGCCAGCCATGCCAATGTAAGTGGCTAATAGGAAATCACAGACTTTCAGTCTATATTAATATTTGGTTTCAAACTAATATGGTTGACGGTTGGAGTAAATAAACAATCAATTTTTTTCAACTATTATTTTGTGTTCAAATCTTTTTCACCGTAACAACATGAGTAACAAAGTTTACAACACGATGTATCGCACGAGTTTCATTTCTAATTTTCAATAAAAAGTTCAAATCACAATTAATTTACCAATCAGCTTTTTTACGTTGATGTGTATATAAATCAAATACAAAATACAATAATAATAATAATAATAACAATAACAATAAAAGTTTTTTATTATTATTTTTAGAGATCAAAGAAATCGCGTGAAAAAGAAAGTTGAAGCAGTGGCGCGTGGGAGTGGAGTGTGAGAGAAGAGGGAATCAAACATTTGGAGTTGGAGTAGCAATCAAAGTTAATGGATGCCTTTCGGCGGGACATAACAAAACCAAACCACCGTCTTCTTTCGTATGTCCAACCCTAAATGTTCTTTTTTTTTTTGTTGAAACTCCCAATGTTTCCACCATAGGCATAGGCCTTGTAAACTCGTTTACTTCCTTTACCGTTTCGACATTAACGTTGTTAACTAATTTGAAAGAAAAAAACGTTTCGATGATTTGGTTTTAGAGATCGAAACATATGTAGAAAATGTTATATAATAGTTTATATTCTTCAATTGGTATTGGTTTTATTTTTACTGTACTAGTGTGTTACTGTCAGTCGATAAATCCTAAGATACCCAATATATATATCTTCTTTTGAAACATACTTTGTTTTTAATAAAATTTATACTAGGACTTCAAAAAAAAAAATTAAACAGAACCACAAATTAGTTTTGTTAAAAAATAATTGAAAAATGAAAGTTATTGAAAAAATCAAATTAGTACAAAAATAATGGGTTAAAAGCGTATATTACATATCTACAAAGGTAGAGACGATTGTAAATTAATTGAAAGTGTGAAAACTAAATACAAACTTACGAAAAACAGTCGAGATCAATACAAATTATTATTTGTATTGTAGAAATAATATTATTATATATATACAATATTATGTTTTTTATAGATATGTGTAAATTCATGTGCGTTAAAAAAACTAACACGTGTAAAATGTAGTTTTCACACATGTTTACATTGTGTAAGTTATAATTTACACATGTTATTTAATTTACACTATTTAAGTTACATTTACACATCTGTTAGTTTTTAACGCATATGAATTCGCACACACACACACATATATAGATATAAACAATATTATATATGTGTAGTAATATTATTCATATAATAAAAATAATAATTTAACTTGATTTTCACTTGTTTCTGTAAGTTTAAGTAAAAATTTTATAATTGGTATTGGTTTACAAATGAACCAAACTTACACCCCTGAAAACTTGATGTGTGAATATGACACTTGACTAGGATTTCATGATTATTTGTTCTAAGTTTAACATGAAATACATCGATATTTATGAAAAGGAAGGTGCTTAAATAAAAATAAAATAAAATAACTTTAATCACTTGATTCAGTCTCATGGATAAGCATGCCCACCTTTTGAGATATTTAAGGAAATTTGTCTTGCAGATGCTTTACATAAACTCTGTATGCTACAGTAAACAAGTTGTTAAATTATTATTAGAATAATAATTGTAATGAATTTAAACCCCCGAACTTATCTAATGACGATTACAAAACAACGTCTAAGATTTTTTTTTCAAGAAAATATATAATTTCCAAATATTGAGCCGACCCGACCCGTGTTATTAGATAAGCTATAAACATTAGTGTTAGCAGCTATTTGATAACATTTTAATAATCATTAAGAGACTACCTCTTAATAGTTAAAAGTTAATCTTAATACTAAATGGTTAAGAGGTAGTCTCTTAATCTTTCACCATTAAGGTTACCTTTAAATTATTAAAAGACCATAAAACATACGAAACGGTCAATAGTTTTAATAAGCCAAATAGATAAGTTAGTCTACAATTGTAAGTTATACGTTCTTGGTTCAACTTGCACATTAATTTTTTTATTGACCTTGTGTCAAATTTCAAACACTTGACTAATGATGTTTACCAAGTAACATCAGGCACACTTTCATATTTGAATGAGTCAAGTGCTAGCCCGTTTGAGAGTGACTAATGACTGTGTCACGACCTTTTAATAAAATTCCACTAATCATCTAATCGTTTTGACTTTTACTATGACTTCTATAGCTAATCTTCATTTGCTATTAATCTTAATTATATTGAACACCAATATTAAAATATAATCAACATCAGAGTTGTACCCAAAAATACTCGAAAATTTTTAAGGCTCTTGACACGTAGGAAAAAAAAAGATCCTATAACTTCAATCATCTTTGCGTTTTGTTCTTTTTCTTTTAACGCCTCCCACTCCCCAAACCGCATGCGTATATATATTTTAGTTGTGTTCAAAGAACACTATTATGTCAAAATATAGCTTCGATCATCTTTGTGTTTCTTTTGACATAACTGTATTGTAACATAAGGTAATTGTAAGAAATATGTTACCCAAACTAAGAGAAAATTGAAAAGTTCTAATAAGAGGTTGTTAATATATTTTTGACAAAATTATAAAAAACGTCCTTTAAGTTTATATAAAATTACAGTTATCGTCCTTTATCTTTAAAAAGTACTCTAAACGTCCTTTATGTTAACATTTTGTAACAGATATCGTTCTTTACACTAACTGCCGTTAAGTTTTTCCGTTAAGTCAAGGGCAATTTGGTCTTTTTGACTCTAAAGGACTATTAATGTATTTTTTCCAAACATAAAGGATGTGTTTTGTCATTTTTTTATCTTTTATTTAATTTATATATTTTTATAAGAATACATATACATATGATTTTTATATAACGAATATATATACATATAATTTAATTATTTTTATCCACATATTATATATAAATATAAATTATAAATAATAAAATAATAAAACAGTATTTAGAGTTAGATAAAATATATAATTTTATTTATATACGATAAATATATATTATTGTTTTGATCCATGTATTATATATACATATAAATTCATACATAATTAAATATATTAAATATTTTCATGCACGTATAGTTAATTAATTATATTCACTCACGTCTTATATATATATATATTATATATACACATTATTTTTTCATCCACGTATTTATAATATAAATAAATAAATAATATAAATTATACAATAGATATTTACAGATAATACGTGGATGAAAATAATTAAATAATATATATATTTTATTTAAAAATAATATGTAGATGTATTATTGTAAAAATACATAAATTATGTAAAATAAAAGAGTTGCAAAAAACGTCCTTTACATTTGGAAAAGTCTACATTAATAGTCCTTTAAAGGTAAAAAGACCAAATTACCCTTGACTTAACTGAAAAAGTTAACGACAGTTAGTTTAAAGGACGAATTCTGTTACAAAATGTTAACATAAAGGATGTTTAGAGTACATTTTAAAGATAAAGGACGATACCTGCAACTTTATATAAACCTAAAGGACGTTTTCTGTAATTTTGTCTATATTTTTTAAGTTGACTTCCGTACCCAACGCTTTAATCTAAATAATCAGTCATGCTTGAGAAAAATGAAAGAAATTGGTTTTGTTCTGTTTTTGTTGTTGAGTAAACTTGTAATTATGCATTAAAAGAAAAACTAAAAGTATAAAATAATAAAAAGAAAATATGACATATTACAAGTTCCTTGATTCTGATATGCATATATCGGGAGTCAGGCAAGTAGAGGTGTGTATAAATCGGTTTCTAAACCTACCAGTCTTGAACACGAATCAAAATTTATTTTGAAATCGGTTTGGACTGAATTGAACCGGAGCTTTGAAATCCGGTTGTAAGCCAATCTGTTGAAACCGGTGAAATTAAGCTGTACATAAAAGGAAATGGTTTTAATTCGAATTGGTTAGGAGCTAAACTGATACTTTGTCCCATAAAGACCGGTTTCACCAAAAACTGATTTTGACCATTGTTGACCCTAGAGGTGGGCAACCCGAAACCGGGTACAAACCGGGTTCGGCCCAACCGGGTTTTTGGGTATCTGGGTTGAAGCGAAACCGGGTATGAACCCGGGTCGAGTTCACCTACTGAAAACCCTACCCGCTATACCCGGGTGGGATCGGGTCGGGTCCAATACTGGGTTTAATTTTTTTTCCTCATCTTTTTTTTTTCTTGTGTATGTGTGTCCAATACTAGGTTCAACTCGGTTTGCTAAAAATCTCAAAATTTAAAACCGGTTCCAACCCTACAGGTTTAAACGGGTCCAACACGGGTACACCTCCCATCAGGTAATACCCGTACCCGGGTCAGGTCCGAACCCCGGTTTTTATGCCCACCTCTAGGGGTGTAAACGAGCCGAGCTGAGCCCGAGCTTGCTTAGGCTCGAGCTCGGCTCGTTTTAGGTTTAGAAAGCTCGAACTCGGCTCGTTTGTAGTTTTATTTCTAAAGCTCGGGCTCGACTCGTAAAATAATTATCGAGCTCGAGCTCGACTCGGGCTCGACTTGTTTATTGTTAAATTATTAATTTTGTTACTTTTTTTATAGTTACTTTATATTTTTATAATCAAACTTTTAATATATAACATAATATATATTATTGGTTAGTTTTTATCATAATAATATTTATGATAATATGATTTATGTAACTATATATTTAATATGTAAATACAAATTATATAAAACAAAAAAGCGCGTTTATGCTTGCAAGCCGGCTCGAGCTCGATATCTGAACCTTGGGCTCGAGCTCGTTTAGTAAACGAGCCATAATGTGAGCTCGAGCTCGGGCTCGAGCTTGTTTAAGCTCGGTTCGATTCGAGTTTTTTTCGAGCCGATTCCGAATAGCATGCAAGCCTGCTTGGTTTGTTTACACCCCTGCCCACCTCTAGACTCTAGTTGACCCACTACCTGAAATGTGCGATTATGGTTGAGTGGCTTTGATAATAATATAGGCAATTTGGAAAAATTTATCCAGATCAGCTTCTCCAAGGCTTTTAAGGCTGATTGATAATGGATCTTAGTCACCATCTTATGGGCCTAAAAACTTTGTTATTGGGCTTTTCAGCAGCCTGCTTCCATTTGCTAATTCAAGTCGCGATTAAATTTTGGGCATCCACGAATATAGGTGCTCAAAAAAACGATTTCTGACTCTGTAATCGTCGGTTTCAAAGCAGTTAGGGGTATTTACACTTCAAACCGGTTTAAAAAAACAGTTTTTTCAGTCAACGGTTAACTAGTAATGTTGGCCGTTTGCAACTAGTTAACACAATTACACTAAAATATTTAAAACAAATATACATTCTGCAGCTACCGACTTGTTTGTTGAATGCTATTATAACACTAGTCAAGTCAGTGGCGGATCTAGAGGAAAAGTTCAGGGGTAACGTAAATTTTTTTTACCGTACATATATAAATAAAAGAAAAAAATACGATAATAAAAGAGTCCGAATGAAGATCATTCAACATAAATCCGAAGGAATTGAACTCGAATAAATTGAACTTGAAGGAGTTGTCGACTTGATATCAAAATCAGCTGGTTGCATATCATTATCATTGACGATGGGGACAAAGGTTGTTGGGTGATCGACGACAGGGTGAGGCGGTGAGGGTTATTGGTATAACTAGTTATTTTTTTTTTAATTTGTTTAGTTTGGGTAATGGGTATTTGAGCTTGTAAACTTGTTAGGTTTTTAAGTTATTTAAATTTTGAGATTATTATAATTTTGGTCATGTTATTTGGTATTTTGGGTTTGTTAGTTATTAACTTATTAATGTTTTTATAAAATGTTATTTGGTATTTGGGGTTTGTTAGTTGTTTAGTTATTTACAAATCACAATTACAAATAACACAATTCGAATTCATAAAATCATTATTTTCAAATCCCTAATCTTTATTTCATACAACACAATTCAAATCCCTAATCTTTATTTCATACAACACAATTCAAATCCCTAATTTCAATACAAACCCTAATTGTCAATAAAACCTAAACATTTAATTAAATAACAATTACCTATAAGAACTTGTTTTTTCATCTTCTAAATCCCTAATTTATAAGAAATAACACAATAAACAATCTTCTACTCTAGAAAAACACAATTCAAATTCATAACATTTTAATATCAAATCTCTAATTTCAATTGTAATCTTTTACTCTAGCAATCTTGCAAATAAATCAAATAACGATACAAATTCCTAATTGTAAATAAAACTTAAACATTAAATCAAATAACAATTAAACCTAGAAAGTGAAAGATTACCTTTAAGGCTTCAAGCAGCAAGATCGCAGCAAGCAGCAGCCACAAACAAGCAGCAGCAGCCACAAACAAGCAGCAGCAGCAGCAAATCGCAACAACCACCACAAACAATAAGCATCAGCAGCAGCAATCGGAAATCGCAGCACCCAGCAAGCAAGCAGCACCGCAGCAAGCAAGCAGGCAACACCGAGGTCCAAGGGCGCAGAAGGGCAGCAGGCAGCGGCTGAACGCCTAAACTGCTGAAGCTTGAAGTCGTTCGATTTTGGGGGTGGGGAAGGGGCCGATTTGTGTGTTTTAATATTATATGGGTTTTTAGTTTCTTATTAATTTGGGCTTTTTAAAATTAGTTGGGTTTAGTAATAAATTGGGCTTTTTAAAATTAATTGGGTTTTAAAATGAATTGGGCTTTTAATGTTAATTGGGTAACTGGGTTTATAATGTTTATAAAAGTTAGTATTTTTTATAAAATATTAGACTAATTTTTACAAAATTTAAAAGTTTCTATAAAGTTTTGAGTTTAAAATTTTTTAGGGGTAACGTAATATTTTTTCAGGTGTAACGTAAACCGTAAAAAAAAATTTAACATAAAAATGTAATTTTTTAACATAGGCGTAAAAAGTTGAGGGGTAGCGGAGGCTACCCCTCCGAACAATGTAGATCCGCCCCTGAGTCAAGTAGTCAATCTAGTTACATTAAAATATTTAACAAAAATTATCTCCCTGATCAATTACGAGCAACATACATAATAAGGAATTTGAGGAAGTTGTAACAAGTAGTTTAGGTCATTCAATGCATTAATTACTCTTAAGGATATAATTTAATAAAATAGAATAAGATCTATATATAGCTTCAATTATCTATACTACTATATAATACATATTAAAATGATAAGATGGTTTTTTTTATTCAAAGTATAATACATCTATATAACATTTTAAGCATAGAGTACAAATATCTTATGCAATAGTTCCACTTTCGTCCCCATTTAATTACCTTCTTCTAATTATTATATTATTTAATACACGTTATACATTATCTAATAATATGATATTATTTAATTCACTTCATTAAATTTATTTTATTTATAATAATATAAATTGACTTTTAAATTTATATTTACTAATTATATTTTTATAACTAAATACTATTTAAATTAAGTATTATTTTATTAAATAGTTAAGTATATAACTTATATATATCTTCATATTATAATAACTATAAGTAGTTTTATACTCGTCCGATTTCGGGGTGGTTACATGTTATTATATCATAACTATCTCTTTGGTATTCTAAATAAAAACACCTTTGTTAGAAATCAAAGTTACTTGTTAGTATAAAGATAACTAACTACACTAGAAAAACACAAAACAATGAAAATCAATAACTATTAAATGACTGAAATGTGAGAGCGGGTCATGCTAATTTTCAAAAGATAGACGAAAAACTACGCATCCAAAAGTCTTATTCATATAATCATTAGAATGAATTAAGAAAAACACACATAGACACATATATCTAAACAAACAACATAAGAGTTCACAGACATAGAAAACAAAACATATTATTAACTGTTAAGTAGAGATTAAATTTTTAATTAATTATGTTGTATGGCAATTGGCAAATACCCAATACATCCATACGGGCCACGAATTATGTTTTATCAAATTTATGAAAATATATCACATATCCATACAACTATTTGAACCACAAATATTTCCAATATTAGATGGCACGTGTGTGAATATAAAGAGAGAGAGATAAAGGAGGAGGTTTCTCTTAACATATTCTTAAATGAGAACACCCAATACATGTAATAAGTAAGATTAGATCTTAAATCTAGAAAATGCAACTCCAATTTGCTAAACTAATACCATTTATTATTAGCTCATATGAATATATTATATACCAATTATTTTTAGTTCCATGATCATACTTTAGTTTGTAATTTTCTAGTGATATTTCTATGATAATTGAAGGATGGTTATCATTTTTTCACAAATATTAAAAAAATGCACATTCTAAAAAATGACAGATTGGAAAAGGATTACACAATTATGTTTGAAAAAAACAAAAGCAAACCTCAAAGTTCAACTTTCCCCGATTTTAAATTTTGTTATTTGATGATAGCCTTATTTGTTTCCACCATTTCTACTAGGGCTGTTCACGAGCCGAGCCGAACCGAGCGGACTTTTGCTCGTGCTTGGCTCGTTTTCAAACCGAAGCGAGCCGATCGGCTCGTTTATAATCGAGCGGAAAATCGAACGAGCATTTTTCGAGCGTTAAATTTTCGAGCGAACGTCAAGCGAGCGCAAACGAGCAGCAAACAATTTATACAACTCAACTATCTTGTGTGTCATACAATTTATACTGCAGCGAATAAAGTTTAATAACTTAAAAATCAGTCACATTACATTACATAATACTTTTATGGATGATAACACGCTGTGGCTGACGATGAAGCTAGTTAAGTCTGTAGCCGATAAGGCGGAAAGCATATTGCAGATAACGGTGACGGTGAGAGTGAGATGATCGAAAAAATATCTTTAACGGCTTAGGATTTCACTTTTATATTAAGTGTAGAATTTTTTATTAAGTTGATTGATCAAATATGCTAAATATAATTATATATTTGTATATAATGGGTCAAATCTACTAGAGCATTACGTATAAACTATATATACATATTAATTCGATCTGAACCGAACCGAACCGAGCGGACCTTTGCTCGTGCTTGGCTCGTTTACATACCGATCCGAGCCGATCGGCTCGTTCACAACCGAGCAAAAATTCGAACGAGCATTTTCGAGCAAATTCCGAACGAACGTCGAGCGAGCGTCGAGCGTCGAACGGTTTGGACAGCCCTAATTTCTACAACTTGAAAGCTACTAATTAGTTCATATTAGCTATTATTATAATCTTGGGTTGTGCTTATCATAAAGTATCAAATATGGGCTTCTGTAACATAGTCTAAAATGCCAACAATAAACTCGTCTACTTAAATTATGAATTACTAATAATATACTCCAAAATCAGGTCTTTGTACAATAATACTTCTTTTGTCAACTTATCTCCTCCTATATATATATATATATATATATATATATATATATATATATATATATATCATATACCCACACACCAAACAACTGTTCACATTTTTTGTTTACACCATCAATTAACATATGATTATATCATATTTTTATACAGGTATCTTTCAATTGAACTGTAGTATCAATATTGATTCATCTCTATACATTTATTGAACATAGTAAGATAATGATAATTCATCATCATGCATCATAATTACAAGATTGTATAAATACCAAGTCATCTCTGTATTATTATTAAACAAAGTGAGATAGTGTTCCTTCATCATCATGCATCATAATCACAAGACTGTATCAACTTTAAATCATATCCATATTATTATTAAAACAAAGAATATGCACATTGAACTATATAATTCAAATCCTACACTTCATAAATAAGGTTATCCTGAATAAAAAGAACTATTACCTAATATAAGGAACCAATGATTGTGTTTTTAAAAAAAGATTTAAGGGGCACACAGAAATAAACTACTTAAAACATACCTTATTAGGGGACCCAAATTGTAAAACCTTATGGTGCCACAGGAACTACTACAACTATTTATCATATTGAAATGATCAAAATAGGCTAGTTTATGATCAAAGATCAAGATTGATTTCAGTTAAAATAAAAAGATACCTTTATACTCAAGGAAAATTGCAATAAGTTTCGAATCATCCTGCAAAATAATTAACAAAGCATGTCGAATTAATAGATATAATGATGATAAAAACGGAAGCTAAAAAGCCTAAAAGAAAAAACAATACATGAAAAATTTGCTTTGAGCACATCCCGATCAATCCTACCGAACTCCACCCTATGTAATTATACTTTGAGCACATCCATAGTTGCTTCGTAGTGAAAGCAGTCTGCCTGATAAGAAAATAAACAAATAAGAATTGTTACACTTTAGATTCAAAGATGTTTTATGTAAAGATTAATATAAAAAAAAAAACAGAACACTCTAGCAAGTTGAAATCATCATCATCATAAAGGATAAAAAACAGTGATCTCATATCTAAAGCAACCAAATCGATTGCAAAAAATAACAAATATATTTGAAACTGAAGAGAAAAAGGTCTAAGAAAAAACTAACTGATCATACAGAAGATTCTTCACCATCGCCGAGGAACCATCCTATATGCTAAGTACTTCTAGGGCTAGAGGTGGATGTTACCAATGACGTGGCCACGTGGGGAGGAAAAAAAAGGTAATAATTGATGGGGGACGGGAACCACTGCTAATGGCTAAGAAGAAGGAACCGTCGACATGGGAAAGGGAAGATCGGAGGAACTCCGGTAACCACCGCAGCAAAGCTCAACTGCTTAATTTACACGGTTGGGATCGAATCTATCTGGTTTTCAACGGTCAGATCTCCTGAATTCAATAACGTTATTCAGCAACCATGCATATATATAATATAATACTAATATTTTAGAGGTGTATTGTTAGTTTAATAATTTTAATATTTATTTATATCTTTTATAATAAAAATGAAATGAGCATAAATGATAATTTTACATATGGATTAAGATACCCATACGAAAAAGTCATGCTTAAATTTTAAAAAATTAACTATTTTATTTCGTTTATGCCCTTACAAAAAGTATAACATATGATGTTTATAATACAAATGCTAAAGCATATTCACGTGGTCAAACAAAACCGTCATTTACTTTTAATGTCGTTCATTCATTGCGATTGAGCACTAAACCCTCTTCCCCTTTGTCTTGTCGGTGTTGACAGCTCAATAACAATAAAGATAATAATTTGTGGTGATAATTTTTCCATTAAATTTCTCCGGTCTAAGCAAATCATTACCGAAAAATGTATTCGATGATCATAAAACTCTAACCCACATTTATAAAAACGAATGCTCCTCCCCCTAACTCTAGGTAATAAGTGATTTTTGACCACAAATACCACCTATGCTTTCATAATCTTGTTGCGATAATATAGCTGTCTTAAAAACTTTTGTAATATACATAATTGATTTCTTTCATTCAACTTTTTCAAAAATTATATTTTATTTTTAATTTACGTCATAACGCACCGAGTCGATACTGACTAAAATCGAATTCCCAAAAAGTCACGTAACAGTTGTACCGCTGCAACGCGCGGGCATTTCCACTGGTGATAAATATAAGGCAATGTGAGTGTATATTCGTCTCTTTTTTTACCAACATTACATTTAAGTATTTATATAATTTTATATTTAAATTTTATTTTTGTTGTGCACACGCGCCAATAACATGTTATAATACCGGCCTACATAAGTTGGCTAGTGGAAGACACATTGGGTCATATGTAAACAGTGGTTCCTAATTTTAACATGCATAAAACAAGACACAAATGACAACCACACAACCTAAGATTTTAAATGCCCACCCCTAAGTGGTGTGGTGGTAGTGGTTCGGTTTTTAACAGGGAGGTCAGGGGTTGAACCCCACTAACAACAACTAACTTGGTATTGGTATTGGTATTGAATGAAATTCATCTTAAAAAAAAAAAAAAAAAAAAAAAAAAAAAACCCTAAGATTTTAAATACTAGTATCCACGTACCACACAAGTTATAATCAAAGTCTGTCACGCCTAAGGTCGCTCTAGATATTGTGTTGGTTTAAGGTATGTATACATGTTAGAAAGTCTAGTATCGTTTGTGGTATAGTTAATTACTATATTTGCTAAAAAGATTAATTTTTGTTACAAGTTGGTTAAGGGGTCAAGCATTTGCATTGAAGAAGATGAAATTCACTCATCTACTTTATCCCGAGTGTTTTTGTAACGCCCACGTCTCAGGGCACACCCTAAGGAGCGTTACGCATCGAATATAAAGAACACATAGTAATCAAAGAATATATAGCGGAAATCAAACTATAATTATACATTATTGTGTATTATATATATGTTATATTACATCAAATATTACATTATTTTAACTACACTAGATATCCAAATCTTTAGCAGCACTCTAGAACTTTATCACCTCATAAGTTTAATCCAAAATCTCTTATATCTGAAATCACCTGACACTTAGGATAAATGTTCATAGAATAAAAATATTTAGGACTGAACATAAAGCTTGTGAGTTTTGGGCGAGGGATTCTCATAATCTCTCATTGATAAGACACGTCAGCGAGGGATGCCCCAAAAAATGACATGTGAGCGAGGGATTATGGTTTTTCATCGTCGGCACTTTTTCCTGGGCGAAGGATTATGGCTTTTCCTCGTCACATGGGCAAGGGACGGACACGTGGCGCGATACAATTGGTATTTTTATTTGATAAACTTAATTTTTGACCGATAATTTTAATAATTTCATTTGATCAAATGGTTATTTATTAAATTTCCCATAAAGAAAAGGATATCCTAAATAGGCAGCTTAAGAAAAGAAGCACTATACGTAGGAACAATGTTGTCACGACCGGATCGGACCGGCCGGTCTGACCGGTTCAACAGGGGATCAGTCGGGTGACCGGTCCGGTCAGGGGTGATTCGTTTTTGGAAGGTTGAACCGGCCGGTCGTACCCGAGCCGCTGGTTGGCCCAGCGAACCGGGCCGGTTTTCAGTTTTTTTTGATTTTTAAAAAAAAACGGGGTGCTGAACTATAAATTAGTGTGTTAGATCAAAAAGTAAAATCGAGTTCAAAAACTAGCTCGCACGGGCCCGGGTTTTGAAACTGCATTCGTGTCCGCAAGTTCGATGAAAATCCAACCTTTTTCCCAGTTTTTGCACCCCCCTGCGCGCGGGTAGTACTTGTGGCAAAATATGTTATAAAGTTACACTAGAGAGATAAGACAATTACTTATAAACCAAACCTCACTTTGTCCCCACACCAATGTGGGACAAAGTGTTCACCATAATCTTAAACATGCATTCACACACACCTAAATATACTTAAGTTTTATATATAAATATAAAATACATATAAATCATATATAAATTACTTATATTAATTACATATATAAATATAATTAAAATATAGTTAAATCCGGTCCGACCGGTCCGACCGGTCCGACCGGTCCGACCGGTCCGACCACCAAACCAGTAAGACGTCCGGTTCGACGTCCGATCCGGTTCTAAAAACATTGCCTAGAATCAACAACATTAAAACTTTGAATTAGCAATATGAACATTTAACGGGTTCATTTTATTAAAATAAAATTTTGACTTCTAGCCTTGTTTTATTTACGTCAATCAATAATAATGTGTCAAATATTTTCTTGTTGGTTAAGTAGATTACACACTATCCGATTCGATCATGACTCGGTTCTCACCTGAGATTAAATGAGGAGCTGGCATGTATACCAGGCTTTATCATAACCGAATTGTCAGAGGTCAACTACAAGCTAGTTGTGAGAGTTCATGTACAAGCTAGTTGTGAGACACCAGCTAGGGGCTAGCCGAGTGACACACCAATCGGCTGTGGTTAAGATGGAGAGCACCATATTCAATTTTTAATTAGCCAGCCTAAGATTAGATCGGTTAACGAGCAGCAGAGTTAGCTTTAAGTGAAGTATTTTATATCCCTTTACTGATTAATATTGAATAAAGAAGATATTACTGATTTAAATATTCAATGTGACTTTTTTGGTCGGTAAAACATATATTTTGATAAAAATTCCTAATTAAAAAAACCTAATGCCCACTGACATATAATTATCACTGATAAAAGGCGTGTTTGTAAAAATCTGCAACAAACTTTATCTTTAACCACATACACATAAATAGAAAAAAAAAAGTAACTAACCAAGCGTCCAAAGTTGATAGATATAACAAGATAAACATGAAAATGTCACGTTGTCACGTCAACGGCAATTTAAAATCTTCCTCAATTATAACTAGTACAATTACGATCATACCCTCCAATATACACCCTATTCACTACGACCTACCACTCAACATCAACACTTTCAAATTACCCACCACATCCACATGCATTCTCCCCACCTCCTTCCTACAACTACTTTCGTCACCAACCACCGTCGCTAAACACTCAAACCCTAAAAAACCTCTCACCCTTAAACCCACCATCACCACCTCCGTTGACCGCCGTTGACTTCAACGGCACAGGGTTCGTCGTCCGTTTATACGGTCCGAACCACTTCGACTGCATGTATCCGTTTTCCTCCACGGTGAGACCACCATGTCTCTTGCTTTTAAGGAGCCTCGCATGGCGGCGCACATCAGCCTTATGATGTTCTTGAGGTTGTTTGGTTTGATGACGGTGATGTTGGGGAGTGTGTCGAGTAATGATTGGTAGGTTTTGGTTGGTCGTGCGATTGTGAATTCGGATATGAGTGATGGTTCTACGATGTAGCGGTTGCCGGAGATTAGAACGTCGATGTATTCGTGCTCGCCGGAGGGATGTCGACCGGTTTTCTCCCACCGTGATTTGCAGAGACCTGTGAACAGAAATTTATAAATCGATCAGGCGAATGTTACTGTACAAAGTTTATTAAGAAATAACTAAATGTATTTTACTTTAAAAGATAGTTCATACGATTAATTTAGCTCGTGACACTTTCAATTAAATTTTAAGTTCTGTTATGGTAACAGTCCTAGTAACATAAATGTTAAACATTTAAAGAAAGAGGTTAAATCATCACATGAAATTGTAAACGATTAAACTATCATGAATGAATATGGTTTACAAAACTAAGTAAACATTTATCATGAAAATTACATTAAATGTGAATGAATGATCACATAAATACGTATAATTTTAACAAACACATGAATATTTGTTTTGTAAAACATATTTCTTCTCTTAATTCATAAATATTAAACGTAAAATGCAAGTTTTATTTGATATAAATTATTGTTGTTACTTATTAGTGTTCGTAAATAAGTAAATTCATTACTGTAAGAAACAAATTCTCACCGGCATCAAACCCTCGTTCTCGAAGCACCGTCATCAAACGCCTCTTAAACCCCGACGACGACGACGAACTCTCAAACCTCCGGCAAACCGCCTCCACCTCCGATCGAACCTCAAGCTCATGATCGCCACCATCACCATCACCACCACCACCACCAACAACACCGATCAAATCAACAAGCATTTCCTTCACATCACAATCCACACCGCAAAAACCCTCCGTGTTCCAATACTCCGTCCCCTCCTCACAATCAACAAGCATTTCCTTCGATTCAACGATCGATTCACGTCGATCACCGTCATCTCCATCGAAGAACGAGTCCACCAGATCTGAAAGGTCCGTCATCGTGTTCGCCGAATGCTCGCTTCCGCTGCTCTCACACAACCGTGCCCTAGCGTCGTCGTCTAACGCCGCCGTGATCCGCTTAAATCTCACTGGAATTATCGCCATTGTGTCGCCGATTTGCAGTTGCAATTACAGCGGTATGTAACTATCACTATAACTATATATGTAGGTGGTGAAATAAGAAGATGACAAAATGTGGGGGAAATTTGGGGGTGTGGTTTAACGGCGTTATGTTTGTCGTTAGGGGTGATTGTGAATGTAGGCTTGTTTTGGTGAGCGTGCGTGATGAATAATGAGTGATCGGTTAACGGCGTTAAGATAGTTTTGAAGAGGACAAGTGTTAGTTAGGGTTGATTAACAGCTCGTGGTATTCACGGTGGATCACGTGGTGGTGATGCCCTTGCACACGATGGTGGCACTTTATCCGATATCCTGCGTATATCCGCCACCGATAATTGAATATTTATACTGTTTTTTTAATTGTTTTTAAATTATTTTAACATTAACACTTGCATATTTATAGGGTTGGATTGCAACCCGTAACTCTATATTCATGATTATTTTTTTACAATTTAAATGAGTTTTTCGTTCTCTTTTGGCATGTTTAGTTTTATGTATTTGTTTAGGGTAACTTGTTGTTTAGAAAAAGGGTTGTCTTGATTATTTTTTGGAAAGTTGATAAAGTTTATGCTACGATTTGTTGTTAGCAAAACCATGATATTTTATTGTTTTTTTTAAGATAGTTCGTATCGATATCAAGTACGATAGTACATGTCTAACATATATCAAGTACGCATTTTATTTTGGATAAAGAATTCATTTATAAATTAGTTTATAAGTTTACTATCATTTAACAACCGTGTATCACGTGTTGGATATTAAAAATGTAAATCATAAATCTGTAATACTTATAATTATTGAAATGAGAAGTGAATTAAGAAACACGGAATTTTTTTAATAAACACAAATTGAAAAGGTTTTCATAAAACTGTGAAAAAAATTATTGTTTTAATAACTATTTACAATAAAACGGGTGAAAATAATTTGGGAGGGGAGGGGGGATAAAAATTCTGATAGTCTGAAATGATGTCAAGTGTCATCTTGATACACACTTTTATTATAGTAGAATGATTAAAAATTAAAATCACAGATTTTGTTGTTTAGGTATCAAATGTGGTTTAACATACATGTGAAAAATTAGAAATTTAATAGCTAATGGGTGCCCGCGCGCGTTGCGGCGCAAACATCACGTTAAATAAAAAAAGAAAACATTGTAACAATAATCGGGCGTGAAACACCTTTAAATGATCTTCGTGTACATAAAACTTACTTGAATGCACCCACGTGTTGCAGCCGGATATGCTCAATTAAGGACATCTCTGATTTGGAAAATTTTGCTCATCATTTTGGAGCTAAAGATATAAGGTATCTTTCCACTAAAACATTAGACACCCTGCATATGCATAGCAATTCTGGTTTAATGTAAGAGATCAATATATGAGTCAACATCTGGGTTTAAAAATAGGAGGCAAGATAGTTCCAGTATGATTAGATGAATAACAGTTATCATAGTTCTCTTCATGTAAATGTATCCTTTTTTCCTTCCCACGTGTCCTGCATTCCTAGCGTCAGCCCTTTTGTTATGAATGGGTTCATCCGGTTATATTTATCTCTAATGGGTAAATAAAAAATAGCTTAAAATGAAGTTTTTATTTTTAATACATAAAACCTCCTATCAATTTGTTAAAAAGTCAGGTTTATAACTTCTGTATCACTTATTATCTGCGAAAACGCTAGAATATTTTTTGGACAAGATGTGCTTTGGGCCAACCCATCCTGGCCGCCCATGTCAACTTGTACAAATAAACTCTCCGTTTTGAAACTCTAAACAACATGCTCGACCCTTCATTTTGCAGCATGTATCTTAATATGGTCACAATTATTACCATAAATTCTCAGGGATTTATATAACTTACTTTGTTGCACACCAAGAACAGTTGCAGTGGGGGTGACTTTGGGCTACCCCTCACATTAGGAGGACAAAGAGATACATCTATTTCATCTCTGGTGGCAGCCTGCCTTGTCAATTTTGCTTCCTCTTTCATTAAAATTGCAACAATTCTCTCCATCCCTGATCATGTAAAATCTATTAAGAAGCATATACTTATCAATACAAACATCAAGTTAATATGCAACGCAACAAAGTAGAACTAAATGGTCACATGCTACTAATAACAATAATCATTCTTCTAATAATTTCAACTAATAATAAGTATAATGTGTTTTAGGATCGTAGAGAGTGAAGAGTAGGACCATTGTGTAATAGTTCTAATTTAGAGTTCAAACTACTTGTTGTAGATCCTTGAGTATGTCAGTGGAACATTGAGCAATTAGTGCATTACACACTCATTTAAGTAAAGGTGTTAACATATATTTGACAACATACTTTTAATCAAATGACAGAAGGCCATTTGTTACTATCTCATATAGCTTATATATAGTTTTAGCAGCTACTTTTACAAAGCAGGTCATACTAAAGAACCTGGTTAGCAATTGTTAAGTGATAGATGACCTACTAACATAGAAAAATAATACCATCTTTGTAACACCCCAACCCGGAGAGGCTGACGTGTCACTATTACAGATATCAAATCAAAAACCATTTCACGATATTAAGAGATTGTCAAAAGAAATAAATTCAAACAAACTCCATAATCCGAAAGAACCTAATTAGTTATTCATTACATCAATTAAAGTAAAATCCAATCTTGATCTTCAACCACTCTTCACTGATTTCCGGAACCCCTGATTACCTACAATCAAATAAGAAAACACCACAAAAAGGAAATACGGCTGAGCCAAAAGTTGCTCAGTGACGGAAATAACAATAGTAATGATACGAAGCATAAATACTTATATCTGAATACTGAACGGATCATATGATACTGAAACGGAAATCTGAATCTGAACATATAATACTGATACTGAACTGAACATGTAATACTGAACTGAACTGATCTACACGACGCGTATATACAAACAAAATAAGTCGTGTAATATAAGAAGTACCCAGAGCCAAAACTGAACTGATAAGTACATAGCTAGCTAGACTATGCACTAATGAGATGGTGTGTGGGGCGTACACACATGATTCCATCCCCCGGAACTGAACTGAACTGAACTGAACTAGGATCGATCCATCCGCCTCCCAGATATTATGGCCAAAGTACTACCTGAGTACTAACGTGTTAACGAGACGCCGTGAACTATTTATTACACACCGTCACGAAAAGTGTCACATCATTGACGCCACAATGACATGTCGGAGAGCTCGGGTAACAGAGTATCAAAACAAATGGTAGCACAACTACCAACATATAACATATCAATAAAACATTTATAGGAACATGCAATAATGAGCACAATTCATAAAATATATATTGCATGCTACAGGTGTCAATAAATAACACTAATGAGTCGAATGAATCGGAACATAATCAAGTAATAAGGATATACGAATAATAAGGCTAAACGATTCATATTAACGGAAATAACGTATTAAAAATCCGTACTACAAAGTAACGGAACCGAATTTATACTATGATAAAGATAACCAAGAATCCGTACCTTATACACGAATGACAATAATCAGAAAAAGGTTTAGGCTCGGTTAACGCCGCGAGAACCTACGATAACGTAACGCAAATTATAATCTGAAAAATTCCAGTTCTGCCCTTGTCTTCTCGCACTCGTTAAAAATACTAAACGACGTTTAAAAATTCTGAAAATCTCCAGTTTACTAGATTAGTGACTTCTAAACAACTTTCATTTAGAAAAGTTTCTGATTTGGATTACCGAAATATGAGAAAAACGTGGATCTTTACAGCTGCGCAGAACTGCTAGCTGTTACGAAAACGACTATTTGGAGGTCTAAACGAATGAGTTTTTCGATGTTTTATATATCAACGGATTCGTCTTTCGACGAACTTCGTCATGGACACAAGATTTAACTGATTTGAATCTGTTATGAAAAAGTTATGGCCTCCGTAAGTTGGCTGTAAAATACGTATAAATCAACTATTAAAACTTATCTTTAAACGAAATAAACTATTTATAACAATATAAACACAAATTGTTAAGGTTTTTAACAAGTTAATTTACAGAAAACTAATTAGGCACTTTTATAAAATAAGTCTTATATTAATCTGATTTTTACCATTTATTTAAAAGAATCCATAAGAATAAGCTAATTGTCTGTTATATAAATTTTATAAAGGTTTAAACTTAAAGAAAATTACAGAAAATTAAGTTGATGATTTAAAATAAACAGGGATTATAAAAAAGGATTTTTATAATTTTTAGGAATTTTACAAAATTTTAAAAGGTTATATAAGGCTAAAAAAAATATGGAGAGGCTCGGGTTCGAACCCGGGACCTCCAACACTTAACCCACGCACCAACCACTGAACCAAAGGCCTAAGCCGCGTTATAGTTTGCTTTTAATTCTTTAACAATCTCAAACCCAAACCCCCAAATCCTTCAAGAACCCTAATTCCCAAATCACCCAAATCGAACATTCAAAAGAGTATGTAATCAACCAAAGTTTAGGGCTTTAATCCCAACCTAGAATCGAGCTAATAGGTGTGTTCATTGCTTGCTAATCAATCCCGAATCCGAAATCCCCAATTTCAACCCGTATAAACCCTAGAATCGAAATCTATCATTGAACATCGATTGATGATTGTTTATGAATAAGCATAGGGCTTTCATCCTAGACTAAAATCGAGTAAGTAGGTGGCTTAATTACCTCTATGATGATGAGATGAAGCTGAACTGATCGAAGAACGGGTCGCGGTCACGTGGTGATCGTTGAATGAGGAAAACCTCGATGGAATTCAAATTAAATTGACAGGAATCTTCGTATGTTGATATAGATCAAAAGCCCTTTATCAATTTATGTTAAAATTGATCGGAGGTGGGTTCCTAATCGAGTTGCAGGTCGCGGTCGAGGGGGTGGATTGGAGGTGGTGTTTTGTTGTTTTCGAGTGTAATTGAATATGCCAACTGATTAGAAATGCTTATATGATCGTGTATGTGTGATAGTTTGAATAATTAACATGCTAGTGCGATTTAAAACGGGTAAAGTGGCGAAAGTTTCAATCCCACTAAAACGACTCAAATCACGAATTGGTGTGGGGGACAATGTTCGAATCTCACGGAAGGTCGGGAACAATGATTAAACTAAAATCGAGTAAAAATGGTAGTTTGGGGGTTCGCCGGAGACGACCGGCGGTGGCCGGAGAAAACCCGCCGGAAATGCGGGTATTAGGAGAGAGAAACAGATGTTTTTTTTTTAATTTACACAAACAGTCCCTGTGGTTTAAGCTTCTTTTATTCTTTACCCAAACTTGATAATTTGAGTTTCAAAATGGCAATTAACCCCCTGAACTTTATTATATTATTATTATATTATTATTATTATTATTAGTATTATTATATATATATATATATATATATATATATATTTGTGTGGTATTATAATTCTACCCCCCTTAAAATATTTCGTCCACGAAATTGCTAGGTATAGCTTGAACAAAGAGGGCGTAACGTACACGGAGTACTGTGATGTTCAAGAAACAGATAACTGACAACTTCATAACTAATAGCAGAAACATATATCAGCTAATACCTAAGAGGTAAACAGATACGGATATTGAGAGCGGATTTCATCTTCTATCTCCCATGTAGCTTCACGTCGGAATGGTTTTTCCATAATACTTTAACAAAAGGAATAGTTTTCCTACGCATAATGCGTTTTGTCGGTCAAGTATGGCCTCGGGTCCTCCTCGAACGTAAGTCTTCACGAATCAAATGAAGTGGATAATTCACAACATGAAGAGGATGATAATTGTACCCCTTAAAAGAGATACATGAAGACATTATGCACATGTGACAGTTGAGGTGGTAAAGCCAAACGATACGAAACCTCACCAACTCTTTCTAGGATTTCAAAGGGTCCGATTAACCGTGGACTAAGCTTCCCTTTAGACCAAAACGTCGTACGCCTTTGCAAGGCGAAACCTTCAGGAACACTTTGTCACCGACCTTAAACTCCAAAAGTCGACGGTGTCGGTCTGCATAGCTTTTCTGTCTACTTTGAGCTTCCTTTAACTTTTCTCTAGCAATAGCAATTTCTCATTCGTGATCTGAACAACTCGGGTCCTTCGATGATTCTCTCACCGACTTCTTCCCAACAAACAGGTGCCCTACATTTACGACCATACACAATTCGAAAGGTGCCATGCCAATGCTAGCTTGCCACTATTGTTGTAAGCAAACTCGACCAAACACAAGTATTCATCCAGTTCCCAGTCCACTCTAAGGCACAAGCTCGAAGCATGTCCTCAAGTGTTGAATAGTACGCTCCGACTGACCGTCAGTTGCGGATGAAACGCCGTACTAAACCTCAACTTGGTACCCCATGCAGCTTGCAAACCTTCCAAAAGCGAGAAGTGAACCTCGGGTCTCGATCAGACACGATTGACCCCGGAGTGCCATGAAGTCTAACAATCTCTTGTGTAAACACTTCAGACAGTTGCTAACTGAAAATCCTTGCTGAATTGGGAGAAAGTGAGCTGACTTTGACAATCTGTCAACGACAACCCATATCGTATCATTTTTCTTAAATGTCCTTGGCACCCTGTCACAAAATCCAGGAAATATCATCCCATTCCATACAGGAATAGGTAGTGGCTGAAGCAAACCACTAGCTCTTTGATGCTCAACTTGACTGTTGACAAGTAAGGCAACGGCTAACATACTTAGCCACATCCTCTTTCATTCCATTCCACCAAAAGTTCTGACGAAGGCCGATACATCTTAGTAGATCCAGGATGAATAGAAAACGGAGAACTATGTGCCTCAGCTAATAAGATTCTCGAAGAGAAGAATCATTAGGCACACATAAACGTTTACCACACTAGATACTCGTGCTCATCCACTCTGAATTCTGATTGTTTACCAATCTCCACATTCGTAAGATTGCCCGAGTTCACCATCGTCTTTCTGTGCGTTCTTAATCCGGGATATTAAGTCTGACTCAATCTGGAGTGCTGCGAGATATCCGTTGCTCTTACCAATAAGTAGGCATAATACCCAATCTATCAAGATCAGTAACGTTGTGGGGTTGTAGCTGTAGGGAGGCTACTGTCCTGAGCTTTCCTGCTAAGGGCATCAGCTACCACATTGGCCTTTCCGGATGATACTGAATATTGGCATCATAATCTTTTAACAACTCTAACCATCTTCTCTGCCTCATGTTTAGTTCCTTTTGTGTGAAAATATATTTCAAGCTCTTGTGATCAGTAAAAATATCACAAGTCTCTCCGTAAAGATAGTGACGCCATATTTCAATGCGAAAATACAGCAGCGAGTTCAAGATCATGCGTAGGATAATTAACCTCGTAAGGTTTCAGCTGCCGCGAAGCATAAGCAATGACCTTACCATGCTGCATTAGCACACATCCCAGTCCCTTTTAGAGGCATCGCTGTAAATCTGATATCCACCCGTGCCCGATGGAAGTGTGAGAACAGGAGCAGACACCAATCTTTTCTTGAGCTCTTCAAAACTTTTCTCTCGTCATCATTCCAAGAATACTTAACCCTCCTTAACAGTTGCGTAAGGGGTAAAGCTATAACCGAAAAACCTTCAACAAATCTGCGGTAGTAACCAGCAAGGCCAAGAAAACTACGGACTTCTGTGCTGAGGTCGGTCTAGGCCACTTAGTGATCGCCTCAACTTAGCAGGGTCCATCATAATACCTCCGTAGAAACAAACATGACCCAAAAAGGCAACCTTGCTCAGCCAAAATCACACTTCGAAAATTTAGCATAAAGCTTCTTTTCACGTAGTGTTTCGAGCACGATACGAAGATGATTCTCATGCTCCTCCTTACTTTTAGAAAATTAAGATGTCGTCGATAAATACAATGACGAACTTATCGAGGAACTTGCGGAAGACTCGGTTCATTAGGTCCATGAATACGGCGGGGCATTAGTAACCCGAACGGCATAACCAGGAACTCATAGTGACCATACCGAGTACGGAAGGCAGATTTAGGGACGTCAGACTCCTTGATCTTAACTGATGGTAACCAGACCTCAGACGATTTTGGAGAAAAACACTTTGCACCTGAAGCTGATCAAATAATCATCAATACGAGGCAGAGGGTAACGATTACGGATAGTGATCTTGTTGAGCTCTCTGTAGTCAATGCAGAGTCTCAAAGAACCATCTTTCTTCTTCACGAATAGGACCGGTGCGCCCCAAGGCGAGACGCTTGGTCTAATAAATCCCAAATCTAGTAATTCTTGTAACTGCTCCTTTAACTCTTTTAGCTCCATAGGTGCATACGATACGGTGCTTAGAAATCGGCTCAGCACCTGGAATAAGATCAATAGTGAATTCTACCTCGCGATCTGGTGGAAGTCGGGTAACTCCTCAGGAAATACGTTAGGAAAATCACATACAATCGGATAATCAGATATGTTTAGCTTTTCAGAAGATGTAGCTTTCACTGAAGCTAGGAATCCCACGCAACCGTGCGACAAGAGTTTCTGAGCTTTAAACGCAGAGATGATTTTCAATGATTTCCGAGGCTGAGTCCCTTGATAAACGAGTTCAGGGCATTGAGGATTTCCAAATAAAACACGACGAGTCTGGCATTCAATAGTAACGTGATGTCGAGTCAACCAGTCCATACCAAGTATGACATCAAAGTCACTCATTTGCATAGGAAACAAATCAGCTTACGAATAATGACTCGATTCTAATCGGACAATCTCTATAGACATGCGAGATGATAGTCGACTCTCCTAATGGAGTCGTAATAACCAAAGCGTGCTCTAAAGCAGTCGGTGCAGTCCTTAAGTACTTAGCAAACAAAAGAGATACGACAGAATGCGTAGCGCCCGTATCAATAAGACATAAAATATCCCGCTTTCCTATGCAAAGGGTACCGGAGATCATACCTAGGGCATTTACTATCAGTATCGATAAACATATATAGATATATAATACGTTGCTAACTAAGGGGTCATAAATATACCTGGTGCGTTAGCCGCTTCATTTGCAGTGAGTGCAAAAACTCGTCCTCCGGTTGCAGGTTTAGCTTGATTCCCTCCAGCGTCATTACGAGGGTCACGCTGAGGGCAATCCCTAATCATGTGTCCTGCACGTCAGCATCTGAAACATAATCCTCCGCCAGACGACAAACTCCTTTATGAAGTTCCCGCATGTGGTACACGGAGGGATAGCATTCCGATCCTGATTAGGGTGCTGCTGATTTGGTGGTTGAGCACGAGTAGGAGCCTGCTGAGTCGATTACGAGTGATTTCTGGTTCTGGTTCGATTCTTCCATGATCGAGAGTTATTGTTGTTGTTGCGATCAAAACGGTTCGACGGTCTCGTGGTGGTGAAGACTGATTCTTATTCGTATGAGAAGAAGACTGATCCTGGTCATTCTCTCTGGGCCGCTTGCGGTTATCATCATACGACTTCCTTCCACTCTTCTTATCATGTATAAGTTTTTAACAGCATCAACCACTTCATTAATATCTTAAAACGATGATTCAATATAAACTTTCGATCCCTTTCACATATGGCCCACTGAAAATTTTCTGTCTGTTCTTGCGGTGAGCCTGCAGATGCACCAAGAAAACTCACCAATCGCGGTAAATCGTGTCTTGAAGTCTGTTATGTGTCGTCATCCCTCTGTCTAATATTAGCATATGTCTACGATACTCAGTGCGGTCAGCAGCAGTGAAGTATTCCTCATAAAACATTCCTCGGAATTTATCCCAAGGAAGTGTAGCTGCATATTCGTTCCTCCTCTAGCTTGTTTCACAGTCGTCCACCATCTGTGAGCATCATCTTCTAACTTGTATGTAGCCAACCTTACTTTGTATACGTCCTCAACACCAAGTACCTCAAACAATTTCTCAATATGACTGATCCAGTTTTGCACCTCGACCGGATCATTGGAAGTACTGAAAGACTTAGGCCTTGCTTCTGGAAACGTTCCAACCAGACATGAATACCATCACGGGGTGGTGGTGTATTATCACTGGAAGGTGCTCCTGTGTTGTTCCCGCCAGAAGGTGGCTCTGAGTTATTCCACCGGGTGGAGGGGTCCTGTGTGTTTCCCTCCGAATTTGCATGTTGCATCTGCTGGATGACTGTTTGAGCAGTCTGAGTCATCAGATTAGGGAGTATCCCAGAAATAGCAGCGTTTACGGCATTAGCAACGAGGGTTTCAAGAGGAGTATCAGATGAGGGGCCATTCGAGTTATTGCGGTTGTTCACACGTCTCTTAGGAGCCATCTGAAATGAAGATACACGTGTGAATACTGGAATTTTGATTGGGAACAAAAATAGATCCTAACCCAACGTCTACCCATTACTCTACACCATTGTTATTATTATATTAAGTTTAAGTTTTCTACAGGAAAGAGCCTTTGCTCTGATACCATAACTGTAACACCCCAACCCGGAGAGGCTGACGTGTCACTATTACAGATATCAAATCAAACCCATTTCACGATATTAAAGAGATTGTCAAAGAAATAAATTCAACAAAACTCCATATCCGAAAGAACTAATTAAGTTATTCATTACATCAATTAAAGTAAAATCCAATCTTGATCTTCAACCACTCTTCACTGATTTCCCGAAACCCTTGATTACCTACAATCAAATAAGAAAAACACCACAAAAAGGAATACGGCTGAGCAAAAGTTGCTCAGTGACGGAAATACAATAGTAATGATACGAAGCATAAATACTATATCTGAATACTGAACGGATCATATGATACTGAAACGGAAATCTGAATCTGAAACATTAATACTGATACTGAACTGAATGTAATACTGAACTGAACTGATCTACACGACGCGTATATACAAACAAAATAAGTCATGTAATATAAGAAGTACCCAGAGCCAAAACTGAACTGATAAGTACATAGCTAGCTAGACTATGCACTAATGAGATGGTGTGTGGGGCGTACACACATGATTCCATCCCCGGAACTGAACTGAACTGAACTGAACTAGGATCGATCCATCCGCCTCCCAGATATTATGGCCAAAGTACTACCTGAGTACTAACGTGTTAACGGAGACGCCGTGAACTATTTATTACACACCGTCACGAAAAGTGTCACATCATTGACGCCACAATGACATGTCGGAGAGCTCGGGTAACAGAGTATCAAAACAAATGGTAGCACAACTACCAACATATAACATATCAATAAAACATTATAGGAACATGCAATAATGAGCACAATTCATAAATATATATTGCATGCTACAGGTGTCAATAAATAACACTAATGAGTCGAATGAATCGGAACATAATCAAAGTAATAAGGATATACGAATAATAAGGCTAACGATTCATATTAACGGAAATAAGTATTAAAAATCCGTACTACAAAGTAACGGAACCGAATTTATACTATGATAAAGATAACCAAGAATCCGTACCTTATACACGAATGACAATAATCAGAAAAAGGTTAGGCTCGGTTAACGCCGCGAGAACCTACGATAACGTAACGCAAATTATAATCTGAAAATTCCAGTTCTGCCCTTGTCTTCTCGCACCGTTAAAATACTAAACGACGTTTAAAAATTCTGAAAATCTCCAGGTTACTAGATTAGTGACTTCTAAACAACTTTCATTTAGAAAGTTTCTGATTTGGATTACTGAAATATGAGAAAACGTGGATCTTTACAGCTGCGCAGAACTGCTAGCTGTTACGAAAAAGACTATTTGGAGGTCTAAACGAATGAGTTTTTCGAGTTTTATATATCAACGGATTCGTCTTTCGACGAACTTCGTCATGGACACAAGATTTAACTGATTTGAATTGTTATGAAAAAGTTATGGCCTCCGTAAGTTGGCTGTAAAATACGTATAAATCAACTATTTAAAACTTATCTTTAAACGAAATAAATATTTATAACAATATAAACACAAATTTGTTAAGGTTTTTAACAAGTTAATTTACAGAAACTAATTAGGCACTTTTATAAAATAAGTCTTATATTTAATCTGATTTTTACCATTTATTTAAAAGAATCCATAAAAGAATTAAGCTAATTGTCTTGTATATAAATTTTATAAAGGTTTAAACTTAAAGAAAATTACAGAAAATAAGTTGATGATTAAAAAATAAACAGGGATATAAAAAAGGATTTTTATAATTTTTAGGAATTTTTACAAAATTTTAAAAGGTTATATAAGGCTTAAAAAATATGGAGAGGCTCGGGTTCGAACCCGGGACCTCCAACACTTCAACCCACGCACCAACCACTGACAAAGGCCTAAGCCGCGTTATAGTCTGCTTTAATTCTTTTAACCAATCTCAAACCCCAAACCCCAAATCCTTCAAGAACCCTAATTCCAAACACCCAAATCGAACATTCAAAAGAGTATGTTAATCAACAAAAGTTTAGGGCTTTTAATCCCACCTAGAATCGAGCTAATAGGTGTGTTCAATTGCTTGCTAATCAATCCGAATCGAAATCCCCAATTTCAACCCGTATAAACCCTAGAATCGAAATCTATCAAATTGACATCGATTGATGATTGTTTATTGAATTAAGCATAGGGCTTTCATT
Source organism: Flaveria linearis (assembly GCA_024085815.1). Classification (NCBI taxonomy): domain Eukaryota; kingdom Viridiplantae; phylum Streptophyta; class Magnoliopsida; order Asterales; family Asteraceae; genus Flaveria; species Flaveria linearis. The sequence continues at coordinate 15,442,045 of CM044010.1, forward strand.
CCTAGACTAAAATCGAGTAAGTAGGTGGCTTTAATTACCTCTATGATGATGAGATGAAGCTGAACTGATCGAAGACGGGTCGCGGTCACGTGGTGATCGTTGAATGAGGAAACCTCGATGGAATTCAAATTAAATTGACAGGAATCTTCGTATGTTGATATAGATCAAAAGCCCTTTATCAATTATGTTAAAATTGATCGGAGGTGGGTTCCTAATCGAGTTGCAGGTCGCGGTCGAGGGGGTGGATTGGAGGTGGTGTTTTGTTGTTTTCGAGTGTAATTGAATATGCCAACTGATTAGAAATGCTTATATGATCGTGTATGTGTGATTAGTTTGAATAATTAAACATGCTAGTGCGATTTAAAAACGGGTAAAGTGGCCGAAAGTTTCAATCCACTAAATCGACTCAAATCATCGAATTGGTGTGGGGACAATGTTCGAATCTCCACTCGAAGGTGTCGGAACAATTGATTAAACTAAAATCGAGTAAAAATGGTAGTTGGGGGTTCGCCGGAGACGACCGGCGGTGGCCGGAAGAAACCCGCCGGAAATGCGGGTATTAGGAGAGAGAAACAGATTTGTTTTTTTTCTAATTTACACAAACAGTCCCTGTGGTTAAGCTTCTTTTATTCTTTACCCAAACTGATAATTTGAGTTTTCAAAATGGCAATTAACCCCCTGCAACTTTATTATTCATTATTATTATTATTATTATTATTATTATTATATTATTATTATATTATATATATATATATATATATATATTTTTTGTGTGGGTATTATAATCTTACCTTTTATTATGGTCTTCTAACATAAATAATAACATGACTCAAATCTGCAACAAAGCTTTTCAACTGTTAGTCTTAAAAACAATCAGTAATTTTCATCGTGATCAATCTTACTCTAAGTTCTATAATCAAGGAAAATTTAGATTCATAGCAGCATATAAGATGTACGACTCCCACCTCTCATTGTGGTTTCATAGCATATGTTTCATCCAGACTCCACAATCCAGCATTCCCAACTCTTCTTTTCAATTGGTAAAATAGCTAATTCTTGTTAAATAATAACATAGTTAAATAATTAGTATTCTTTTCAGTAAGACTGCATACTGTTTGTTAGATTGATAAATGAACTCAAAGGAAATCTCTCAATATTCTGCAAAACAGAATGAAAAATTTATAAGAATTTGCTATCTTGTGTAGTCATATCACAGTCTAATGCTAATTAACAAAGATAGTGGTAAACTGGAGATCATGATTGATGGTAAACTGGAGATCATGATTGACCTGGTTCAAGTCAAGTTGCTAGACTGATCCCACTTTGGAACCAAATTCGATCTTAGTTTGTAAAAACCATAAATCCAAAGCTAAAAATGAGAAATTGCTGACCAAAACATAATTAAAGAACTAAAAAGGTAATAAGAATGTGCAAGTAAGTTCTTTACGAGTATGAATTAAAATGAGCATAAAGATCAACTTTATCTTTACAAAAAGAACCTAAGTATTATGAGCAGAAACAAAGTATGTATATTTAGTTTATAACACTACTCTACCCAAACTCGTTACAAGAATCTTTAAAAATAAACGCAAAATACATGTTGTGCACCTTTTCTTTCAAAATTTATGTCCAATAATTTTGACTCCGTTCCTTTGTACATTAACTGATGATGCATCTGCATTGACATTTTATTATTTTTAGAATAGATCTTGTAGTGCCCAGAAAGATGAAAACAATGAAAGTAAACAAATAAGGTATACAAAAGTAGATAATGAGAAGACAAGTTAAATCCCTTGCCCAGAGCTTAACATATGCCAGTAAGTATAACCTCTTATTAAAATATAAATTCTGAAACCTAAAGCTTAAAGGATCTGAAAGACCAAAAAATATAAAACAATCGGAAACATTCATACTCCATGAATCATTTCCAGTAATCAAACCTCAAAAGCTTAGTAAATACAATCTCAATCCAAACCTATATGTGTTGACAGTGTACATAAATAAGAAATTAGTCAATTGAGCAAAGGCGAAATTTGGGTTCATTCACCAATAGAAGTGAAATCAATAATACTAAATACACAAACAGTAATCAAACACAAAAAATCAAACCAAAGATCTATAAAACCAAAGCAACTATGCAATAAATCATCGACCCAAAAATGAGAACCCAACTAAATTAATTGGAACAATTGTAGAAATACCTCTTAAAAACTAAACCCCACCACCGCACTCCATCTTCTTCACCATCTTACAATGTCAATCTCTCGCCACCGCCACCGCCACCGCCACCGCCACCGGAGTCCACCACCCAGCCACCGCCACCGGAGTCCACCACCACCGCCACCGCCACCACCACCACCGCCACCGCCACCGGAGTCCACCACCACCACCACCGCCACCACCTCCACCCTCAGTCGCCTCATCCGTACAACTATCTCGTACAACACAAACGTGATGGTTGCTGCCATCATCTCCCTCCTCCCGGTGATCCTCTTCGTCCTCCTCCTCCTCCACCAACGCTTCATCGTCATCGACACCACCACCTCCGATCAATCCAACCCTAAATTAGGCCTCCCGTTCTCCACCATCGCATCACTACCACACTTCGTTTACAAATCTCGTTCTGACGAACATCATGATCTTGAATTGGAGGGTTTTATTTGTACTGAATGCATTGTGAGGTGGGAGGTCGGTGGCACTGTAGCCACCGACATAAGGGATTAATATGTATATATAATTATATGTTTTAAAGGGATCTAATAAATGAATATAACATTTTAAAACTCAGAACACATTCTAAGGCAAACTTGATAAGTAACATGCTAACCAAGTAATTGTAAGAACTAGAGTTAATTAAGGAGTCTATTTTTACGTATAATTACTACTATTATATTTTGAGTCTTGGTGTAGTCTAGGAGGCTGTTTGGGTTTCCATTTTTTAAACTCTTTTTGACTTTTGGAGGGGTGAAAAGACCAAAATGTCCCTCCAAAAGTCACCAGAAATTAAAAATTTTAACTTTTGGTGACTTTTGGAGGGGCATTTTGGTCTTTTCACCCCTCCAAAAGTCAAAAGAAGGTAAAAAAAGCAATCTCAAACAGCCCCTAGATATAATGTAATTGGTGTAAGGTTTCGATCGAGTCTGTTAGCTCCTTGCTAATCAGACTGTTGCTGTAACAGTAGTAACTTCTATTCGGTATATAGCTTTTATAATATAAGTTAATATTATGTATGTATTTTTAATCCATACTACGCAAAAATAAAGTATGATCGAAGCGTTTTATTATTTTAGACAAACAATGCTATTGTTTAAACTCTGTTTAAAAGTAATTATGGTTAGAGCTTATGTTCAAAAAAATCAAGCTAAACTTATCATTTATAGTAAGGTTTTATTTTCTTCAATGAAAATGATTTATTAACATCATGTAAACTTGCGTGATATGTCAACGACAGAGAAAAGCAGAAAACACAATGGGATACGTGTAATTCAGATCATTAAAGCACGTGACTACTAATCACAAACAACAATTGCTAAATCCACCATCACCCGAAAAAGGAAGGCTAAAAATATAAATTTTATCCCTTAGATCATTGTAATCATTAATCTTTGTTTAGGTATACACATGAGGAAATCAAGAAATTTACATATCATAGTCAATGCCACAATAGTACTTATCAGATAATTTATTCCAAATGCCATATCAAAAGCACGTTTTTTTTGGTTATTTAAGATCTGAACGGTATATAAAATTGGATTTAGTACCTCGTTTAGTATCTATCGCTATCTTATTGAAGAAAACTTCCTTATAATTGACGTATATAAAATAGGATATCATTGATTGTTTAATACTGTAAATTAAGCACACAACTTGTGATCAGATCACCAGGGTGGCAGGCTTAATATACATTCCAAAAATGATATCTATTTACACGTGTTTGTATATAGTAGTTAAAAAATAATTTTTGAATTCTGTATTTCATGACTAATGGTATCAGTTTAAAATAAAACAGATATTAGCAATCAGTTTGTTGAGAATGAAAGATCAAGCACAAATAAAAATATGTTTTAGTTTATCTTTTATGATTTTGTTCGTGTTACAGAATAACTTGAAAAACCAATTAACCGAATCAAAACTGAAATAATCAAATTTAGATAATAGGAGTAACCGAAAAATTAATGATTTGGTTAATCTTTTTAATTGATTTTACTGTTCAGTTATAGTATATTAGTGTGTATATGTAAACTAAAATAACCAAATCAAACCATCATTAGGACACTAGACTATTGTATATAATAACCGGCAATGATCCATAGAGTTGTTAGTATGTATAATATAAGAGGGTATTTGTTTTGGATTGTGTGTTTTGTTATAAAAATTGAGTATTTTTTTTAAACAGCTATTCATTTCATTAATTCTAGCAAGAAGCTAGTCAAAAGGTACAAATTATAAGGTAAAATTACAACAAGACTCCCATGATAGAGTATCACATTTCTCCTGTTTTTAACCAAATACATTAATTATTTGTTCCAGAAATTTTCTATGATTTTCCTGTCGGAGAATACGTAATCATTCCACGCCTTTCAGATGATAATTAGTGGCGGAGCTTGAACCATATCATAGGGGGCGGGGGTAAATATAAACTATTTTAGGGGGACGAACTCTATCAATTCCCGAACCGTCCGAATCGGAACGATTGGAACCCTGCACCAATTAAAAACCGCGCACCATACCACATATGCATGAAGACATCTAATGATGACATGATCCGCAGTTTCGGTCTCACCACACGACAAGCGAGCAGTGTTTGTTGCAACCCCTCTTTTGCTAATGCCTCCTTTGATGCAATGAGATTCATCTCCGCCCGCCAAGTAAACACGATTACTTTTAAAGGCACTGATTTAGTCCATCTGAAGATAAATCCACTTGGTTGAAACATTTTAGATTCAATATGGGCCCTAACTGCGGGCCTTGGCGCAGCGGTAAAAGCTGTTCCTAAGGGACCGAAGGTCTCAGGTTCGATCCGTGGAAACGGCCTCCCCACAAAATGTGGGGGAAAGACCGCGTACATCTTCCCTAAATGGACGGACCCTCCCTGGACCCTGCGAAAACGCGGGAGCTCTTTGCAGCACCAGGTACGCCCTTCATGGGCCCTAACTGTTTTACCAAATATTCCTCACCGTCCCATCCCCAATGATCTTGTGATAGAAAGTTGAGCATTCTCTAGAACTAATATTTACACACTTCCAGTTGCACATGAATGGATCAAGCGACTATGATAAGAAAACCTCGTAAACATCTAATTAATGTAATTTAACTATAATAAACACTAACTAACATATTGCTTTAAATGTTAACATATAGGAACTTGATAAGAGAAAACCATCCAAGCAAATAGAAATTGGGAATGAATATAACAATGAAATGGAAGCTTAAAAGGTACCCCTAATATATTGAAATCTCAGGTGTGTTAGCCTTCCAAGGCTGTGAGGTCTAACAAGCTTAAAGCTTTCATTCACAGATATGTCATCATCAAACTCAACATATCATTCATGGCTTCTCACAAGATTTGCACAAACAACCCGAATCCAAGAAACCACGAGAAGCAACATTATAAGATCAATCCATTGACACGTCTGTAGCGTTTGGATTCACAGAACTTGACCCAGAAGATACCAGATTTGTTGGGTGTTCTGACTTTGAACAGCGGCTCCAAAAGTGAACTCAGTTGGAGGGATGTCTGCACGCGTAAAAATGGAGGTGGCGGTAGCAGTGGTGTTAAAACCTGGGAATGCTGGCATCACGTTGGTTGAGTTTGTAAACCCGAAGCTGAATGGGGCCACACCACCCGAGCTGGGTGGTAGAGCGCCACCACCTGCCTCCACCTCCGCCTGAATTTTCTGTGCGTACTCTTGTAGTTGCTGCAAAATTCCTACAAAAAGATTCGTGGCACAATTTAGAATTTGTGTGATAAAATTATATGATCTTGCCACTTCCAAGACATGATCATCAGTGTTAATATTTGAATAAAGTGATCATGATAATTACAGTCAAATAATCAGTTTTATACTTATTGCAACATATTACAAGGATAAAGCTGAAACTACTTGCACACCCCTCATATACTTATCTTGATGGCTTTCACCGATATTTCATAGTGGTAATAAGATTTTTTTTTAAGTTAAGAATTAAAGATGACAGATAAATTTAGAAAAATCATTAATAATTCATCTAAATATGATGATTATAGTTGATAAAAATCTTTAATTATCTAAACTGACAGAATTTCACAAACACTTTAACAGTTAACTATGTGACTATTACAACTTCAATTGGCAGAAGTGTACATTAAACAAAATCTCTTGCAGCCCAATTTATAAGGCATATGATTTTAATCATTCGATGTTACATAATTAGTTATAAAATCCACATACAAAAACAATCTTGTATCACAAGCAATTCATGTGTAATTTAACTATAATAAACACTTCAAAATCATGTTGGTTTAAGTGGTGAGTGATGTAGATATATACCTGGATTTAAGTCAACAGACGGTCGGCGTTCTTTGACCCATTGGTAACTCTGATCAAAAGTCCACCTTCTGCTCTTCATTAAGTATGCCATAACCACAGCTGGTGACCTGTCAAAAAAATATATAAGTGTTTCTCATGAATAACAATACGGGTAATTCATTAAATTTATTTAAATACTATTAACATAAACTCCTATTTCTCTTTAAGGGACAAAGATTCAAATCATTTTAGTCTGCATTGGATTCTAAACAACCAACATATTCTCAAATATGAAAAAAGAATGAAAAATAAACACCGAACCAATTTCAGTTTGCAGCAAGAGTTCACCTGTTTTTTCCTGACATGCAGTGAACAAGAACCCGAGCTTTATCCTTTTCACATTGTTCTGTGAAAAAAGTTTGATAGTTATACCATATTTAGTATTTACAGTGTTATGACAAGTACTTTAGTTTATTTAATATTCATCATAAACTAAAAAAGAAAAAACCATCCAAGCAATTTATTTGAGACACATTTTAAATCATATTTTATCAAATAAGTTAATACATAGTAGATATGGCACAGGTGTGTGCAAGCACATGTCCTCGGCATAGACGCATAAATTGTCGAGAAGTCAAAAGTTAAAAGAAATCACATTAAAACAGGAGATAAGGAGACGCATAAATTGTTATCTTTTACTACTTCCATGACAAAGAAAAGGAGATAAGGAGTGGTGTGTGCAGAGACGTTCATTGCATAACCAAATTTAAGTAGAAAGTTGTGAGATTCGCATAGAAACATGCTTTGATGTGATAAATAACCGATTATTTTTTCTCTCCCATTCCATCTGGTGTTACATACAAGCTAGGTAGTCAAAGGCGTTGGGCGCACTCAAGGAAAAAAGGGTGAGCCCTGTTCCTAAATCCTAGGCACAAGGCTCTTAAAAATGAGAAACTTCATAAGCCAGCAACAGTATAAATACATTATTTTTAGGGGTTTTAGACATGTTTTAGGCTGGTTAGACTAGTTTAAACATGTTTTAGGCTGGTTAGACTAGTTTAGACATGTTCCAAGCCACTTTAGACGTTTCAAACCATTTTGTTCAGACTATTTTTGGCCAAAAATTGGCTAGAATTTGGCCAAAATCCTCGCCTCAGCGCATTGATGGACGCAAGGCGGTATGCTTGGGCCTCGCTTGACGCGAACACCTTGTGTGCCTTGAACTACTTAGCGTAAAGGTGCTTATATGTGTGTGTGTTTATTTAAACAAAGAATCGCATAAAACATCATCACTTGCTATGCTATGAACTAAGACAAAATAAAACACATAATCCTTGATTATCCCAAGCAAACATATTTTATCAACTAGCTGTTATGTAGATGCATAAAATGCAATACATGTTAAAAAATAAAACAAACTAATAAAAAGCAAGGACATTACATATATAAGATACAAAAAGCATTTTGTGATATTACTCCAGATCTTCACGGGATTCTACGTAACTAATACTTTTAGCAGTCAGAACCTCTGTATCTATATGCAATCTTAAAAATGTGATGAGAACAAGCAATTTCAAGCCCTTCCTATATTACAAGAGATCGAAACTATTAGAGGATACAAGAAGAATATTCTAGACCATGTTTATATTTAGTGATAGATATTGTATCTGTTCCATATTTATCTCTTTCCTTATTTTGTGCTAGGGTTGTTAGTCATTGGATCTATATATATGATCCTTCTCTTTGTATTTGATTCATTCACGATAATAAAACCTTCAGCACTTTTATGGTATCAAAGCCTAGGCTCTTAACCTAATTTTTTTCCCTACAGCCCAGCTTCGGCTGATAAACCCTACCCAGCTTCGGCCGATTCTCATCATCAGCAATCCTTTTTTTTTCTTTTTGCCGTAGCCTGTTATCTACAGCATCATGGCTGTCGATGACAAACCTGCAGCCCCGGAACCCTCCCAATCCGCCACCAAATCCAACCTACACCCCGCCTATTCTGTCACTAATATACAAAGCAAAGTCCGTACTTTGGATGGCAAGAAAGTTACCTATAGCACCTGGGTGAAATTGTTTCGGCTACATGCTACGGCATATCAGGTTCTCAATCACATTGATGCGACACCCCCACCCGCAACAGATTCTCCGGCTTACACGTCTTGGAAAGAAATCGATGCCCTTGTACTACAGTGGATTCTCTCCACTTTCTCTGATGGTCTCCTTCCTACAGTCTGGGGGCATGAATCCACTGCACGCAGCGCATGGGCTAAATTGGAAATGAAGTTTTTAAGCAATAAGAAGGCTCGTGCGGGTGCTTTAGAAACAAAATTCTGCAATTTAACATTATCTGCGTGCAAATCTTTAGATGATTATTGTCAACAGTTGAAGGACCTTGCTATCCAACTTGAAGATGTGGGCGATCCAGTGACGGAGGACAGGCTTGCTCTCCAGCTTGTACGCGGCCTGCCTGCCGAGTTTGATACGACTGCATCCTTGATCAATGCCAACAATGCGGATTGGGACACAGCCCGGAACATGCTGAATGATGAGGTAATACGTCTTGAAGCTCGTCAAAAATCCTCAAACTCTGTTTTACTTGCACAAAACCAAACCCCCAATAACCACCATACATCGCATCCTTACCCCTCATACTCCCCCTCACCTAACCAACACCTCAACACCCCACCGGTTACTACCGTGGCGGCCGGGGTCGCGGTCGCACCTACAGGGGTGGTCGTGGACGTGGCTTAGGTCGGTCACAGGGTCAACCGCAATACCAACAATCATGGGCCCCTCAACAGTCTTCTTATCCACAATGGGCCTGGTGGTCCCCACCACCCTGCCCTTACCCAACCCAACCTTCATATCAGCCCGCTCAGCCCTTTCAGCAGCCCACTGGTTCGCAACAAGCCCATTACACGGCTGCCCAACCTTCTGGTTACCCATCTGCACCCCCGCAGCAGGCCGGCCCACCCAACAGCCCCTATTTTCAGCCCAATCCAGCCCCACAGAGTTACGGCCAGCAACAGCAAGGTCCTCCTGGTTTCAGTCCATCACAGCACACATCACAGCAGGCTTACAATGCTCTTTGTCCATCCGATATCGGGACTGCCATGGCTTCCATGAATCTCACTTATGACCCGAACACTATTATGGATTCTGGAGCTGCTGGACACACAACTGATGAATCAGGTATGATTAAACACCCTGACTCTTTTCCTGTTTGTAGTAAAATTTTAGTTGGCAATGGCGAGTCTTTACCAATTCAAGGGTCTGGAACAGGTTACCTGTACCTTCCCAACCAAACCTATATCCTACCCAACATTTTACATTGTCCACAAATTATTAAAAGTTAATTTCCGTTCGTCGTTTTACTCGTGATAACCTCGTTTCCATCGAATTTGACCCTTTTGGTTTCTCTTTGAAGGACCTTCACACTGGACGCCTTCTTTCTCGCCACAATAGCACCGGGGATCTCTATCCAATCACCAAACCTGAGTTACCTGCCCAAGCATGCTTTCTCACCACTACATCTCGACCATGGCATGATCGTCTTGGTCACCCCGGCGCTCAAGTTTTAGAACTACTTTTTCGTACTTTTAATTTTCCATGTAATAAGACCAAAAAGTCTACTTTTTGTCATTCGTGTCAATTGTCAAACAGCAAACGTTTACCTTTTTATGCATTTTCTTCTTTTACCTTTGCTCCGTTGATATTATTCATTGTGATTTGTGGACATCCCCCGTACTCAGCAAATCTGGGTACAAATATTATATGGTTTTAATTGATAATTACTCACACTTTATTTGGGTATATCCTTTAAAATACAAATCCGAAACCTTTCCTACATTTGTCAAATTTCACCGCCTAATAGCCACACAATTTAACAGAAATATTAAAACCTTTCAATGTGACTTAGGGGGCGAGTTTGACAACCATGCCTTCAAAACCTTTGCTACACAACACGGCCTTCTGTTTCGCTTTTCATGTCCACAATCTTCCTCACAGAATGGCCGTGCGGAACGAATGATACGTCGCCTCAATGACATCATTCGCTCCCTTTTAATCCATGCCCACCTTCCACCATCTTTTTGGGTCGAGGCGCTACACGCCGCTGCCTACTTACACAACATCCTACCCACAAAACGCCTTAACTTTTACACACCAACCTTTGCCCTTTACCTCCGTCACCCTACCTATGACCATTTACGAGTGTTTGGGTGTGCCTGTTATCCTAACACTTCGACTACCCAGCCACATAAGCTTCACCCACGCTCTATCCGGTGTATTTTCTTGGATATCCACCGGATTTCCGCGGGTATCGCTGCTTAGACCCCACAACGGGCAAAGTCTCCATCTCTCGACATGTCACTTTTGACGAGAGCACCTTTCCATTTTCATTACCCCCACCTCTCACTTCATACAATTGCCTAGATGATGATCCCCCACCCGGCTTTACCTTTAACCGCACCCATCCTATCCACCATCCTCCCACCTCGGCCCCCATACATCAACCTCCACCTCCGACAACAACATCACCATACCAGTTTACTTACTCCCGACGGCCTAAACAGAACCCATCCACCCAGCAGCCGACCCAACACCCTGTCCAACCTGTCTCCCACTCCATGCATGACCGGCAGGCTGCCTCGGCAGCCGGGCTGCACGAATCTGCCCAGCCTACAGCCCCCACCATTTCCGGTCCTTCCACCCATTCCCGACCACAACCGACTCATCCTATGACCACCCGCTCCAAATCGAGTACCCTTAAACCAATTCACCATACCACCCAGACCCCTATTATCTCACCCATTCCCACTTCCTATACGCAGGCCCTAACCGACCCGAATTGGTCGCACGCCATGCAAGCTGAATTTACTGCCTTACAGGAAAATGAGACTTGGGAATTAGTTCCACGACCCACGAATCAGCCGGTTATTCGATGCATGTGGCTTTTTCGACATAAATTAAATCTGATGGAACTTTAGAACGGTATAAGGCTCGGTTGGTCGTTAATGGGAAATCACAGACAGTGGGGATTGATTGTGAGGATACCTTTAGTCCGGTTGTTAAACCGGCTACTATTAGGCTTGTGTTATCATTAGTAGTCTCGAGATCTTGGCCTATTCATCAGTTAGATGTGAAGAATGCGTTCTTGCATGGTCATTTAAATGAGACAGTATATATGCATCAACCTTCGGGTTTTATTGACAGGCGTTATCCAGGTTTTGTGTGCAGATTGAAGAAGTCGCTTTATGGCCTTAAACAGGCGCCTCGGGCCTGGTATACCCGGTTTGCGACCTACATACTCTCCCAGGGGTTTCGTAGTAGTATCTGTGATAACTCCTTATTCGTTTATACACAGGGTCATAATGTTGCCTATCTACTTTTGTATGTTGATGATATTGTCCTAACCGCTTCTTCAGATGCATTTCTACATGATATCATTCAGAAACTCTCACTAGAGTTTGCTATGACGGATTTGGGTCACCTACACCATTTTTGGGTATTAAGGTTACCCGTCGACCCACGGGCCTCTTCTTAGATCAATCCCAGTATGCTAAAGAGATCCTTGCATGTGCCTCAATGACAGACTGTAAGCCGTGTACAACCCCAGTGGACCTTTCGTCCAAACTCAGTGCCACTGACGGGCCTCTCTTTCAAGACCCCACTCTTTATCGGAGTCTTGCAGGGGCACTCCAGTACTTGACCTTTACCAGGCCAGATATTTCATATGCAGTGCAGCAGGTTTGTTTATTTATGCATGAGCCACACGAACCTCACTATGCTTTCATGAAACGGATTTTGCGCTATTTACAAGGCACATTGGATTATGGGATTAGATTGGTAAAATCTGTTACGCACTCTCTCACTGCGTATTCTGATGCTGACTGGGGCGGCTGTCCTGACTCCAGGCGATCCACGAGTGGCTATTGTGTTTTCTTGGGTGATAACCTTATTTCTTGGTCCTCTAAACGTCAGCCTACTGTTTCCCGTTCAAGTGCAGAAGCAGAATATAAGGGGGTTGCCAATGCTGTTGCAGAGGCCACGTGGATTCGAAACTTGTTACTTGAGCTGCACGTTCCATTGAAACACGCCTCAGTTGTCTACTGTGACAACGTCTCAGCGGTTTATATGTCAGATGATCTAGTTCAGCATCAAAGAACGAAGCATATTGAGATTGATATTCATTTTGTCCGCGAGAAGGTCCGCATTGGTCACATTCGGGTTCTTCACGTTCCCTCATCTTACCAATACGCTGATATCTTCACTAAAGGTCTATCACGACAGTTATTTCACTCTTTCAGATCCAGTTTGACCGTTTGTCCAGCGAACGAACAAACTGCGGGGGCTATTAGAGGATACAAGAAGAATATTTTAGACCATGTTTATATTTAGTGATAGATATTGTATATGTTCCATATTTATCTCTTTCCTTATTTTGTGCTAGGGTTTGTTAGTCATTGGATCTATATATATGATCCTTCTCTTTGTATTTGATTCATTCACGATAATAAAACCTTCAGCACTTTTAGAAACTTTGTGACTGCATTTCAATCAACAATCCACAAATCTCCGAAAACTATGCATCTGCCTTCATTAATAAATCTGTTAAAACTTTTCTGAGACTATATTTACTTAAGTATATTAAACAATCTATAGGCATCTAATTATATAATTAACTGAACACTCTTGTGTTTATGTATAAGACAATGAGATCTCTTGAACATTTCTGGTCGACAACTCATACTTAATCCCCTGCTTTTATTAAAATTGAGAGAACAGCAATGAACTATAATTTAGGGAGGAGGGGGCACAACCCTCACTACCCTGTGCTACCCTAAAACTCCACCAATCCCACACAGCCACGTTATTTTTACCCTGAACTACCCTGAAACACCCAAAACACTAGAAATGCAACTCTAGACTACCCTGAAACTTTTATTTTCACCCGAAACACCCAAAACCACCCAAAACCACCACAAACCGCCGAGATTACCTCTCGGCTACTACTACCCGGACTCCACTACCCGCCGGGTACCCGCAATGGGTTGCGGCGGTGTACCTGTGCGGGTACATGCATACCCGAGAGGGTATCCGAATGCGCCCCCTCCTCCCTTAGCCTAGTAAAGCAAACAAACAATCATAAGTTATAGAACTGTAACATACATCATTACATACCTAGATACTCAACTGCATTATCGAACGCTAGAGTAGGGCTATCAGGAAGGCAATGATAAGTAAATGAGTTTTTGTAGAGATTCTGACATGCTGGTACAGTCTGCAAATATATAAAATCACCACTGATTATTTGAGATCTTTAATACATAGGACTGCAAATCATAAATGTTACAGTTACACCTTGTAATTGATCAACAGTTTAAAGTTAATACATCAATAGATGCTGTCATTCTGTCATGCAATCAAAGCGCGGTGAACAGTATTCGCACAAGTGTACAACCAAAAAATTTTCATTACTTGTTGGTTGAATTTACACATGTAACCATCAATATATACTACTAAATAATCTATACAGCTTACTGTCTCAAATAAACACACCGATTAGTAAGTAAGATCTTCAGTTAGATACATGACGAGAATATCAATGTCAGGATATAAAAGCTAAGATGTGTTTCTAGAGTGTCTTACATTGTAGAGGTGTCCTACATGGCTACATCTAATGCCCTGTTTACCTATGAAGAAGGTTCCTTCACAATGATCTAAAAAAGAACTATAACCATGGATGATTTAAACATTATAACTTGTTCCTAAGTCCTCACGAATTACTATCATAAAAGAAAGTGTAAAAACGCAAATTTTGTGAAGTTGTTACCAGTTTGCATACTTTCAATCTTTGTGTATGTTCAATTGAACATTTTGAATTCTTTTGGTCGCCTTCAGGCAGGATTGTCTTGTACTTATAGTCTTATAGATACCAATAGCCTAACAAGTTAATTGATATTCATACCTCAAAATTTAAAGCAATGATCAATCTATAGGCTTCACATCAGGTCCAGTTTTCCAAAACGAATTGTGCTCAACACACCATTCTACTCCTCACTCACAATCCACCCTAAACAATCTCCCAAAGCTACGAAATTGATACATCTTACAAACTAAATAATAAAAAATAAAGACGGATAAATTATACAATCAAACAGAAGCACCAAAGTATTCAACAAGGGCTAGAAAAGATTGTTGAAAATCAAGATGCAAACATGATAAAAACAGAAAATTTTATCTCATGGCAACCATCTAAAGATCCAAGTAAGTATAATTTCAGCACCGACCAATAAGAACAACTAAAAACAGAAAATTTTATCTCATGTCAACCATCAACAAACTCATTGAAATCATGTAATCATGCAAGATTATCAACAACACAAATTAGAACAAAGGGGACTTACATTAAGAACACGAGAAATCCCAAGTGTCTTTAGCAGTTCCGAACGAGAAGCGTTATCGTAGCTACCAAGATACAAGAACTCCGACAATATTTCCGATGGAAAGGCGCTAACTTGAATCAAAGATTTCTCAACTCCGACAGGCATACGATGACCACAAATCCCACAAACCTCTCCTTCCTCGTATTTGTGGTAGTGCCCACAAATCCCACATGGGTTTTCTCTCTCCCTCTTCCTCATTCTTGAAGATGATCGTATCGACTTAAATTGAATGGGGTCGATGAAATCTATGAGTTTGTAGATCAAAAATCAATGAAACCCAGATAGCTATAGGTGTGATTTGAACAGGTTGTGTGTAAATCTTGAATATTATATTTGGTTCGTAAGCTTTTCAGAGATGGGCTTCTCCTTGGTAGCACGGACTCGAAGGCAGACGTAAGTTGTAAAGATATTTCCTTTCTTGAATTTATGGAATGAATTGGGGTTTATATTTGTTTAACTAGCTTAGAGCCCGTGTGATATACGGGTGATTTTAACAACCAGGTTTTCATTAAACATTGATTACATAATAAACATTATGAAATAGTCAAAGTATGAAAATAGAATTAAAATATCATTCATACTCTCAAAACTTTCTCATAGATGTCTAAACACCTGTTTGTATACAACGTTTTGTGTGTCTCGCTGGTAATGTTACCAATTTGATCTAAAATGAGTAATTTTACACCGTCTGTAATCTTCACATTTGACAAAGCCACATATAACTGTCCTTGAGTGAAAACTGGTCTTTTTAATACAAATCAACTTTTGAAAATAATTATCCCTAACTCTTGTTAATAGTCATTGCAAAATAAACAGTTAGGAGAAACTGTCTTCTTTTGAATTTGAAAGGGATTATTTATCAGATGGCATGAGATTAATTCTTGCAATAAATGTTAGGCATCCAATATTACTTCCAGATATTATCTCAACTTCAATAACCTGTTTCCCAAATAGAAATTGGTAGGAGAGTACCATTGCAAAGACCATTTAGTTGGTCGATGCTACGTAGAAGCATAACAGGAACTCCAACTATCAATACTAACTTGTGATTTGGCAATCCGGATATTTTAAGGCCATTTAGAAAATAAGGAGAGTGCAAATTTTCCTGTAACGGAATATTAAAATGTTTCATTTGACGTATGTTATCCAAAGTAGATACTTTATCTTATCAACAGGGAAAAGTGAAATCAGATGAACGTTAATTTCATGAACGATCTCATTTTTTGGTGTAAAAATTGCTCTCTCATGAAAGTACTTTTTGTCTTTGTAGTTCTCTAACATGGATGGGTAAACAAATTGAATTAAACTTGCTAAAGGATTGATCGATTCGTTGATGAGGAGTTCATGAGGTATAGTAATAATTGTCTCACCATCGTTATAACCACCAACATTACCTTCTCCTATATCAAGAAGCCATGTAGCAAATTGTTCAATTCCTTTAGTGTCAACACCTTGTCCCTTGGCTTTGATAGTTTGATAAATATATTATAATTGGATCAATTAATTATACAGTAAGAAATCAGAATTGGTGAATAAAAAAATCATAAAATAAAAATCTATTAAATTAAAAGAGTTTATTTTAGAAAACAATACAGAAACAGAGGAAAATTTATAGATCCTTAACACATAATATAAAACGTTAAATGGAATTTGATGAATAATACCGTAGAAGTTGAATTAATATATGTTTAAATGGAATTTTTATAACATAATATAAAAAGGTTAAATGGAAGGCATAAATTGTAATTTAAATCAGTATGTAAGTATGGTAATATATTTAAATTAAATGTCTAGTATGGTAAGCATTTAATATATCAAAAAACTAAAAATAAAGATGGTGTAAGAGTGTGCCATGTGTCAAATTGGTGGTTTAAGAAAATGACATATGGCTCCAAAAATCTTGTTTTATTAGAGTCTATAGATCATGTGATTTGGGTGTTTAATCATGAAACCCTAAAGTAAAATTGTAATTAGAGCATCCGCGATCAAAAAGTGTCGTCAAAAACCCTTACGATCGGCGCCTCTCTCATGGAATCTCCTTTGTATCCTTTGTATTGTCCTTTGACGCTCGTGTAAACAGACTTTCATCTCAGGAAACATGAAGTTCGTCGTCCTTCGCCTTCAACCTTGAGTCTGATCACTCAACGCACTTCCGTGGGGCTCCAATTGCGCATAGTCTTTTCGTGTTTGCTAATCATTCATTAAAAAACCATAATTTCCACTCACTGACTTTTTATGTATATATTCTTTAATGTTAACTATAAATAAAACATCTAAACTTACGCTGTGATAAACAATAATTTAACTTTTAGTTAGGAAGTTCAGACGAAAATCAGATGGTCTCAGCTCTCAGGGTCCACAAAAGACTGATTCAGTACTCTATCACATACGCATACTTTCTTCCTTTTTCTCGTATTTAATTGCTTGAGTGATTGGATCAGCAATAATGTAACTAGACTAAGTTGGAGGATATGCTTTATAAAGAAACAAACCAATTGGTCTAAATTTAGAAGTATGTGCCAAGATGGACTTGACCATGGCACAAAAGCAAGTATTAAATTGACCCTATGATAGGCATATAACACAAGCCTTGGATGTAGATGTTTGGATGAGGTTAGATAGGTTACCCTTACTTTAATCACATTTGTCATCGGTTTATCAATAACTACATTTTTTTTCTTCTTCCCTTTTCTTTTATCAACTTCTTTTGAGCATGTATTGTATTTTCTTTGTTTTTGTACAATCCATATTGGGTATAGTACAAGTTATCGATCATTAATGTCCATAAGGTGTATGATTGTATGGTGACATCTATACCGTATCATAATACGTTTGAGGATGACAAGATTGTCTTTTTACATTAATTTTTAAGAATTTAAGAGGATAGAATTATCTATTTGAATTGACTACCTTAGTTGTTTTTTACATAACACATGACATTTGTGATTAGCAAAAATAAAAATAAAAATAAAAATAATATTGGTTATAAATACCATAAATTGGTTAGACTACAACTTTAGTTTTGTAGTTATTCTCTTTTAGAAATCTAACTATGTAAATAACAATTTCCTGTTTAACTAAATTCTAAAAATCGTTTTTATTTTATATGATTTGTATCTACTTTATTTTCTATTTTTTAATTAAATCTTCAAATATATGACACTTTACTAACTAATTATTGTTTAAGTGATTTACTAATGTTTATGTTAGTTTTTAAGTCATCTGTTGTGTCACACGGGTACTTTTAGTGAGAAAGAGAGAGAGAGAGTTGCTTGAAAACAAATAGTATTCAAAGTAGGGAAATTATCAAAATGATCATTTGACCAATATCAATTTGTGTAATAGTCTTTGACCAAGTAAAATACCAAAATAGATGACCAAATAGAAACGGCCACGTGGCACATTATCGCCACCCGGCGATACAAAGCCATGATATATCGCCAAAATAAACGTTTCAGTGATATATACACATACTCTATCGCTTACGTCTCGCTGTATCGC
The DNA here is from genome assembly GCA_024085815.1 of Flaveria linearis. Lineage (NCBI taxonomy): Eukaryota > Viridiplantae > Streptophyta > Magnoliopsida > Asterales > Asteraceae > Flaveria > Flaveria linearis. The sequence continues at coordinate 15,460,508 of CM044010.1, forward strand.
CAAGTCAGCGATACCTAAAGCATATGGTATCGCCAAATTAAAAAAACGATATATCGTCACTGGGCGATACACACTTAATTTGGTATCGTCGGATGTTGGTTTCGATATCGCCGGTATCGCCACCGATTGTTTTGGTATCTCCGATGGACTCTTAATTAATTGCGCCAGAATACATGGCAATGTGGCATACATTACATAATATTAAAAAAGCAACTTGAATGAACAGTAACGAATGTCTTTTGGTAATTTTGATATTTCCTTCAAAACCTGAGAGTGGACCATTCGTCTTTATCTTCTTCAAACACGCACAGACTGTAGATCTGAAACCTCTTCTTCCGTCAAAACCTGAGAGCGGACCACGCGTCCTTATCTTCTTCAAACACACACAGATACCTGTGCTTCGTGTGCTGTAGATCTAAAACCTCTTCCCGTCCGTTTGGTCGTCGGCGTGGGTTGTGGGGTTTGCCGACGAGTTCGACCGGTAAGTATGTGGTTTCGTCGGCGTTGGTTAAGATGAGTTTTGGGGGTTGTCGTCGGGTGAGACCATTTACCTTTTGGTCGTCCACTTCCGGCGAGGCGGTCTCCGTTTGTCACCTATTTGAGAGCTACCAGTGACCAAAAGGCGGTGGCTCTTTGTTGTCAGTGCATGTTGTCGTCGGCGTTGGTTGTGACAGGTTTTGGGGGTTGTCGTCGGCCCAGGGCATTTGCCTTTTGGCTACCCATTTCCGACGAGGTGGCCCCCGGCTGTCACGTCCGATTAGCCTCTGCCTCCTCTATTTTGATGTTTTGGCTTCTGATTGGGTGGTACGAACTGAGCTTTGACCGCCGCCTCCTATATTACGGTGGTGCTCCTTTGGTTTGTGGCAAGGCGCAAATCGGTTATGTTAGCCACCGGTGATGGCCTTTTGGCGATGTGAACGTATTCAGGTTACGATTGGAACCGTATTCGTTGGGAAGAGCTATTAAAGTTTGGTTCGCTTTTCATAATTTGGTCGATGACGATGGGTTTAAATGCATCCGAGACCTGGTGGGTACAGACCTTTGTTTTTTTGTTAGGTATATTGTTTTAGATCTGGTTGAAAATCCTATTCTTCATCATAAATAGCTTGCTTGGTGGTATTCTTATTTACTTAATGTTCATGGCCCTGTGATGGTGAAATTTAGTTCATCTAAGGTTTATTACATCTTTTCTTAGGTTTTTGTTCTTGGCTCTATGAAGGGTAAATTTTGTTCATCCGAGAGTTTATGTCCAACGACTACTTCAAGAGAAACTCGGGCACTTGTTTGTTTTATGTTTTTGGCTCTATGATGGTGAAATGTACTTCATCTGAGAGTTTATTACATTTGTTTGAGATCATAAGGTAAAAGAAACTTGGGCCTTTCGTTGTTTAGGCACGGCATTCCTATAGGTTGCAGTTGCAACACGGTGTCGTTTCTATGCTTCCTAACACCCTGATTGTTGTTGGCATGTTGGTAATATAGTAATCGTTTGAGGGCTATGATGAAGAAAAAAATAGTATTTGTTGTTCGGCGTGGCATCACTTTGCATTGCAGCCACAACTGATCTGCTATTCTGAGCTTTAGCTATCGATCAAAATTAATTATCATTATTGTTGGTCGTTAATGTTCGCGCAACGCGCGACATTGAAAATGACTAGTTTGAATTAATTGAACAAAAGTTTTTACCAACAAAAAATGCAATTATTAATTTAATAATAAAAATTATACTGGAAGTTTTTAACACAATTTATTACTTAAATAGTAATATTAAGTTAACACAATTTTTTTAGTGTCACGGTGGGACATTGGGTTCGTTATATAAGTCACACTAAATAATATGTACATGAATTTGTTAAAACTTAACTGATTACAGTTAAATATGACTTTTTTTCAAACACACAAGTTTAGCATTCGTTTCAAAATTTTAAATTTGTTAACCACAGTTAAATATAGTTACAATTAAATATGACTTTTTTTAAAAAATTTAAACAAACAAAAAACTCATGAAGTAGTGCGTACACGAGTTTGCTAAAACTAATAATAAAATCTTTTTATTGAAACATAACATCTATTAATTTTTATTATAAAACATAATAATTACGGAAATTTAAAATGTGAGTTTAAGATGAACAATATTAATTATATTAATAATATTAGTAACACTAAAGCTATTTTTTTTAAAAAAATATTTGTCGGCGATACAAAAATGTCACGGTATCTCCAGCGTATCTCCGACGATACACGTAAGCAATGGTATCTCCGGCGTATCTCTCACAAAAAATTTTTTGACACGTGGGCGATACATCTATGCTTTGGTATCACCACATGAAGTTACGTGCCGGTCAAAAGGCTAAAACTAAAAACCTAAAAGTCAAAGGTTATTTGGGTAAAATCAAATAGTAAAATAGCTATTTGTGTAATTTTCCCATCAAAGTATGGGGTAAGTGACAGGTCCATTCCATCTTTTATAACATGATAGGCTATCAATGGTCTTGTTTGCGTAGGTCCTGCAAACTACAAAAGTTGGCATCATTGTCTTCTAATAAAAGAAAATAACTAGAGTAAATTATCATTTGTATCCTTGAGTTTTGGTGATTTTAACCATTTACATCCTTACAGCTTAAAATCCTCATATATCCCCTAACATTTCATTTTTATTCCCATTTGAATCCAAAATACTAACACCGTTAAATTATTCTGTTAACTCTCTTGTTAAAAAACTAAACTGCCTTTAAAATTAAAGCCCTAATCTCCCTTTTCATCCTCTCCATCTTCCTCATCAAACTCCTCCTCCTCTGTTCACACCCCCCACCACCGCCCAACGCCACCTGCAACGACGCCCACACACACTCCATCCATTCGTCGCCGCAGATCTCACACAATTCACACACTCACCACCGCTCAAACCACCTTCACACTGCCCCAACATATACACCGATTGATACTCACCGGAGTAAAACCCTTTTCCACCAACAACCCCCTTTTCAACCTCCAACAACGCAGACTCCAATCTCGATTCAAAACCCGGCCCGCTCGCCCGACCCGACCCGCACTTCTTAAACAACAGCTCCGTCGCCGGCACCGGCGGGAATCCCACCACTTCATACCTCAAATAGCACCCGATTAGCTGAACCCTAGCGGCGATCGTATCGCCACCGCACACTCGTTCAATCGTCTCAGGGGCTTTCTTCACGCAGGTGTTACAATCAGCGTTTGATAGATCCCCACGACACTTGTAAACTCCGGTGACGGAGGTGGGTAACTGGTCGTTTCCGGTGGTGGTGCGGTAGAAATTGGTGGTGGATGATTGGGATACGAGGGTTTGGTACAAAGATTTGAGGTTTTGTGATGAGATTCCAGAAGGGTCTTGAAACTTCTGATTTGCACGCTGTTTGTAAACGAAGGTTGTGAGGTCTGCAGATGAGGAAATTGAAGTGCAGATTGAGAGAATAAGGAAGAAGATGTGGGGGTAGTGGGTCGTTGACTCCGAAGGGGGTAGTGGGTCATTGCAGGTGGCGTTGAGCGATGGTGGGGGGTGTGAGCATAGGTTGAGGAGTTTGATGAGGAAGATGGAGAAGATGAAGAGGGGGATTAGGTATTTAATTTTAAGAGCAGTTTAGTCTTTTAACAAGAGAGTTAACAGAAAATTTTAACGATGTTAGTGTTTTGGATTCAAATGGGAACAAAAATGAAACGTTAGAAGGTATATGAGAATTTTTAAACTGTAGGAATGCAAATGGTCAAAATCACCAAACCTCAAGGATACAAATGGTAATTTACTCAAAAAACTATGCGGTGAAATAAGAAAAGTCTGGTCAAAACCATTTTATATGTTAGAGCATTCACAGTGGAGTCCTTAAAAATATGTGTGTGTGTTTATTATATTATATGAAATGATTTTGAGTGGTTGTGAGTGAAGAAGAAAGAAAATGTTATTGTGGATTGGTATATTTGAAGAATCACTGTACAATCCTTATAAATTTTTTAATATTTTTTAAAGTGGTTGTGAGTGAATGAGAGAGAAAAAAGTAATGATAAGGGTATAAAAAGTATTATTTAATTGAAAATGAGAGAGAAAATGTAGTGATTTTTAGTGTAATTATATGGATAAAGATAAGGAACCTACTGTGGATGCTCTTATAATCTTTACAAGCATGTTATTAATTATAATTAAATATCTTAAATGCAACCTAATGATTTTGTATAGACTTCAAGTTATTTTATTGATTAGGTATTACATTTTTTCAAGAATTTTGATCATATATTTCTTTAATAGGTATTTTTATTTTTCAATTAATACAATATATTTGAAAATATATACACACGCATGTGCATACATATATGTGTGATAATTTATAAGTGACTAAAAATATGATGATAATGTGATAATTCGTCAAACCTTATACAACAAGTGAGATTTTATATAGGAAGTTTATGTATCATGTGATGATGTATTTATATGAAAGATTGAAAACCAAAACAGATCAATATTGTTTTTTAGAGTAAATTACTATTTGTATCCTTGAGGTTTGGTGATTTTAACCATTTATATTCTTACAGTTTAAAAATCCTCATATATCCCCTAACATTTTATTTTTGTTCTCATTTGAATCCAAAACACTAACATCGTTAAACTATTCTGTTAACTCTCTTATGAAAAGACTAAATATCCCTTCAAATTAAAACCTTAATCCCCCTCTTCATCTTCCTCATCAAACTCCTCCTCTGCTCACACCCCCCACCACCGCCCAACTAATTTGTATGAACAACTATAATACCCGTAATAAATAATAGTAATAATAATAATAATGATAATAATAATAATAATTTATTAAATTTGTTAAACTTGGAAATAATTAAAAAGTTTGGTTAAATAAGTTTAGGGGGCATTTGTGCCATTTTTGAAACTTAAATTAATAAGTTTGGGTCCCAAATGAAAGAAACATAAACCACAGGGACCATTTGTGTAAAATGGTCAAAAACCATTCTGTTTCACCTCCCGATCGCCGGTCAAATTCCGGCCACCCTCACCGTGGCTCCGGCGACCCCAAACAACCCATGTTAATCGATTTAATCCCAATCATTTGTTCCCGACAGTTTCACCTGCAAGATTCGAACAATACCCCACAAAAATTAATTCGATTTGAGTGCGATCTATACCGATTTCTTTTTCTTTTTCTTTCGGCCGACCATCCACGTACAAATCGCACTAAAACTCTATTATACTCAAATTAATCGAATCTAATCAATCATATACATGTTTCCAATCGGTTCCAACTCACAAATCTAGCAGAAACAAACACAAATTCTCTGTTCGATTCCTTCAAAGTCGCAACCTGCAACTCATCTGAAACCCAACCTGAAATCAAGGTTAATCGAATTAAATAGAGGGCTTTTCTTCATTTGATCGAGTAGAAGCTTTCCACGAGTTCAATTTGATTTATATCATCATTTGCATACCAATCGAGTCGAATTGGGGCCGCGACCTGCAACTGTTTGAATACCACGATTAGAGCTTCAATTCAGGTAATTAGAACCACCTACACACTTGATTTCATGTGGGGATTGAAAGCCCTATGCTTTCAATCGATTATAACATCGATTTGGGATTCGATTAGGTCAAAATCGTTTCTAGGGTTTATATGGATTTGAGATTTGGGGGAAACAAGTTAACCTGTGTTTAAAAGTAATGGAAACCGGATCATTACCGCGGCTGCGGCCTTGGTTCACCGGTTCCTGCGCTCTTTGCCTTAGGTGAGGTCCCGGGTTCGACCCCGGGCACCTCCTGTTATTTTTTTTATGCCTTGTTGACCTTTTAAATTTTGTAAAAATTTCTAAAAATTATAAAAACAAGTTTTATAAACCCTGATTATTTTAAAAGTTAATTAACTATTTTCTGAAAATTTATTTATTTAAACATCTTAACAATTCGTATATATAAATAATAACAAATGTGATAATTAGTTATTTTTATAAAAATAAACGTTAATTAGTGGGAATCATTAAGATGTTGTTAGTTGTTACGTTATCCTTGAATCTTAGATATCATGATTAGTATTCTAGTTCATTGCCTTTGATCATAGGTTGCCATTTGAATAAGTACTCGTTTAATTCGGTTTACGTTTTAAACATAGTTTTCATTGCGTAACTTAGTAAACTTGAGATGAGCCTATTTTGATATTGTGTTAGCTACTGGAAATATAAGTATTTTGACCAAATTAAGATTTAGCCATTTACCGAGTATTTTAAACAAGTCACACGTTTAACTAGCTTTATGAATATTTTGGGATGTGATTTTATAAATGACAAACGGATTAATAATATGATTAGCCAAATTTTTCAGAAGTCAATCATGATTTATACTTATTTATAAAAATATTTCCAGACCCGTAACGGACGTATTTTAACTAGAAATAATTTACGGTTTACCAAAATACCTTGATTTATACGTATTTTACAGCCAACTTACGGAGGCCATAACTTTATCATAACAGATCCAAATCAGTTAAACCTTATGTCCACGACGAAGTTCGTCGAAAAACGAATCTGTTGATATATAAAACATAGAAAAACTCATTCGTTTAGACCTCCAAATAGTCGTTTTCGTAACAGCTAGCAGTTCTGCGCAGCTGTAAAGATTCACGTTTTTCTCATATTTCGGTAATTCAAATCAGAAACTTTTCTAAATAAAAGTTGTTTAGAAATCACTAATCTAGTAAACTGGAGATTTTCAGAATTTTTCAATGTCGTTTAGTATTTTTAACGAGTGCGTAAAGACAAGGGCAGAACTGGAATTTTTCCAATTTAAAATAGGGAAATCCAAACTATAATTTGCGTTACGTTGTCGTAGGTTCTCGCGGCGTTAACCGAGCCTAGACTTTGTTTCTGATTATTGTCATTCGTGTATAAGGTACGGATTCCTGATTCTTTATATCTTAGTATAAATAATATTTTCCGTTACTTTGCAGTACAGATTCCTGATTTCTGTCTCGTATTTGATTTCCGTTCATTTCTAGTTTTGATTCCTGTCATACATATATAATTTGCTTTTGATTTTGTTATGAGTAGCTTGACTACTATATATTTCTGAATTTGTTACCCAAGCTCTCCCTATCTTGAGGGTGACCAAGACGCGTTATTGCGGCATCGATAACGTGGCACCAACCGTGGCGGTGAGCTGAGATCACGGCGTCTCTAAAGAGGACTCTGAAAATTATGTCTGGTTATATTATTATTTCCTCAGGGGCGTATGGATCGATCCTAGGCTAGTTCTGTTATTTCCTGATGGATGGTTAAACACCATTCCATGCAGGACTCTGGTGAATGGTTTGTATGTCTGCCCATACTCCATTTCACATTGGTTCACGGGCTCGCTACCTGTGTTCCCCCTGTTCAGTTATTATATGATATGATTGTTAGCTCGGGTATGTTATATCTGATATATGTCTTATGTCTGTTATTTTTGATATCTGCCGATTCTCTGATTATCGTCATGTCTGTTTATTTTTGATATCTGTCAATTCTCTGATTATCGTCATGTCTGTTTATTTTTGATATCTGTCAATTCTCTGATTATCGTCATGTCTGTTTATTTTTGATATCTGTCAATTCTTTGATTATCATCATGTCTGTTATTTTGATATCTGCCAATTCTTTGATCATCATCATGTCTGTTATTTTTGATATCTGCCAATTCTTTGATTATCAGCATATCCGTTTATTATTGTTATCCGCTATTCCGTTCACTGAGCGTTATGCTCAGGCGTGCTTTTGTTTTCATGCACGTCAGGTCAGCAGGGTAATCCGGGAAACCAGTGAAGAGTGAATTGAAGACCAAGATCATCTGTTACTTTAATTGATGTATTGAACAACTTAATTAGGTTCTTTCGGATTATTTAGTGTGGTTGAAGTTATTTCGTCTGACCGTTTCTGTAATATCATGGATTTGGTTTTTGATTTGATATCCGTATTAGTGACACGTCAGCCTCTCCGGGTTGGGGTGTTACAGTTGTGGTATCAGAGCAAAGGCTCTTTCCTGTAGAAAACTTAAACATTAAAATAAACTTGTGAGGTAATGGGTAGACGTTGGGTTAGGATCTAATTTTTGTTCCCAATCTAAATTCTAGTGTTCACACGTATATCTTCATTTCCGATGGCTCCTAAGAGACGTGTGAACAACCGCAATAACTCGAATGGCCCCTCGTCTAATGCAAACTTGGAAGCACTGGTCGCTAATGTTGTCGACACTGTTATTTCGGGGATGCTCCCTAATCTGATGACTCAGACTGCTCAAACAGTCATCCTGCAGATGCAACAGGCGAATTCGGAAGGAAACAACACAGGATCTCCACCCGGTGGAAATAACTCAGAGCCACCTTCTGGCAGGAACAACATAGGAGCACCTTCCGGTGATAATACACCACCACCCCGTGATGGTATTCATGTCTGGTTAGAACGTTTTCAGAAGCAAAGTCTTAAGTCTTTCAGTACTTCTAGTGATCCGGTCGAGGTGCAAAATTGGATCAATCATATTGAGAAATTGTTTGAGGTACTTGGAGTTGAGGACGTATTATATACATATATATGTCTTATCCGATACTGATAGTAAATGCCCTAGGTATGATCTCCGGTACCCTTTGCATGGGGAAGCGGGATATTTATGTCTTATTTGATATGGGCGCTACGTAATCTGTCGTATCTCTTGTGTTTGCTAAGTACTTAATGACTGCACCGACTGCTTTAGAGCACGTTTTGGCTATTACTACTCCATTAGGAGATTCGACTATCGTCTCGCATGTCTATAGAGATTGTCCGATCAGAATCGAGTCTATTATTCGTAAAGCTGATTTGTTTCATATGCAAATGAGTGACTTTGATGTCATACTTGGTATGGACTGGTTAACTAGACATCACGTTACTATTGAATGCCAGACTCGTCGTGTTTTATTTGGGAATCCTCAATACCCTGAACTCGTTTATCAAGGGACTCAGCCTCGGAAATCGTTGAAAATCATCTCTGCGTTTAAGGCTCAGAAACTCTTATCGCACGGTTGCGTGGGCTTCCTAGCTTCAGTGAAAGCTACATCTTCTGAAAAGCCGAACATATCTGATTATCCGATTGTTTGTGATTTTCCCGATGTTTGTCCTAAGGAGTTACCTGGACTTCCACCAGACCGCGAGGTGGAATTCACTATTGATCTTATTCCCGGTGCTGAGCCGATCTCCAAGGCTCCATATCGTATGGCACCACTTGAACTCAAGGAACTAAAGGAGCAGCTACAGGAGTTATTAGATCTAGGATTTATTAGACCAAGTGTCTCACCTTGGGGTGCACTAGCTTTGTTTGTAAAGAAGAAAGATGGGACTATGAGGCTTTGCATTGACTACTGGGAATTAAATAAGATCATTATTCGAAATCGTTTCCCTCTACCTCGTATCGATGATTTATTTGATCAGCTTCAGGGAGTGAAATGTTTTTCTAAAACTGATTTGAGGTCAGGGTATCATCAGTTGAAGATTAAAGATTCTGACGTCCCGAAATCAGCTTTTTCGTACGCAATATGGTCACTATGAATTCCTGGTTATGCCGTTCGGGTTAACTAATGCCCCGGCCGTATTCATGGACCTAATGAACCGAGTCTTTCGCAAGTTTCTCGATAAGTTCGTCATTGTATTTAACGACGACATGTGGATCTACACTTATCATCGTGCCTAGTGGTTTTCAAAATGAGCTTTGAACCGTTATTCGTGGTTTTCAAATTAGCCAAAGTCTGTGTCTTACAACTTGAAACATGTAATGCTGGAAGAGTGTGATGCCTATCTCGAGGTGTTCTGTCTAGGCAAGGTATTCGTATAAATCCAAATCAACCGATGGACCTGTTTACCTTACCTGGGAACTCTCGGAATGAGTATCTGCTTATAGGTACGCATGTCTTCAACAAAGTTGTGATTGACTCAATATTTTGATTAGTCAACGTACTCGCTTTGATTCACGAATCAAACAAATACACTCGGAACATCTCATTGTCGTGTTGAATAATTCTTTTCCTTGATTTCGTTTTCCCGATATAATACATACATATTTGGTACTTCTATCACTAATGATCACTATACTTGACAAGATATGTTAACCCAATAGGAGGAACCGGGGGGATCATGCAAAACAACTTACCATTACGGGTGCACACGTAATTGTAATTTGTCGTGCATGCTAAGTCCGGTGAATCTGGTCGGGTGGTAACATTGTAGTCCGTATAAGTCATCATTCCTACACGTTGAGCGAGAAAGCCTCGATTCTCATAGAACATATTTCCATGAAAATTCTTAATGATCTTTCAGAATGACTTCTCGTCAAATCCGTTCACGGTCTAGAAACTCTGGTCATAAGGTTGCTACTATTATAGCACGAGAAGTTACTGTGGTCAATATACAAGCCTTTAAGGCATATGAATCAAGTTACCTTGACGTGCTCCATTTGGTAATCTAAGCTACACTTGTCCTAATTTAAAGAGAGACTTGCTTCCCTAGTACTTGCCCTGACATGGCTATACCTGAAATCCTGAAAGTATGAAGGATAGGCAGCTATCATTAGACATATTGTACTTAGGTGTTTGTAATTTACATACTGTTACTTAAGTCCTGTCCTATTTAGAGCTTTCATGGTATTTCCAATCATAATACTAATTTTATCTTTTAAGAGATGTTCTTCCACTTAGCATTTCAGTAACTGAGGGGCTGATTGAATGCTTAGAATGAAAGTGGACTACAGGAAATATAGAAGGGTGATGATACTCTCTATACATACATTACGTTATTCTCTGGGATAATGCTAAGAAAAATTAGGGTGTCGTGTAACCGATTTAAGCACGTTCTTAGTGTACCAGTGATGCTTATATATAGGATTATTAAGGGTTTGAGATGAGTTCAAAGCCTTGGTGATTGAGGACTATTACTTAAGGAATGAAATGCAAAAGTTAGAATTCTAAAATCATGCAATGGTAGGTTTAAGTCGTGCTCCTTATACTGACAAACGCCATGAATTGATAAAACTGATGTCATACCTTATGACATTAGACCAAATAGAATTAAGGACACTGGAAAAAAATCTAGTAAGTAGTAGAATAAGCCTCTCTGATGGTTTAGATGATTTGTTTTAATGCCAATGTTGTGAACCTAGCTATGTTGATTGATACGATTAAGCTAACATGTGTTAAACGGGGATATTAAGAAGGTTGGAGTTCCGACCATTACTATAAGTGTGCCCTAGGACCCCAAGACAAGTTAGAAATAATCAGAATTAGGAATTGGCTATAACTAGAAAGTAAGAATAGTTAAATTATAGAAATAAAGGTCATATAAATCAAAGTGAAAGTACATACAGACTTTTGAGAATATACGTTTTGGTCTTAAAGGGAAATTTAGTCCACGATTTATCGGACCATTTGAAATCCTAGAAAGAGTTGGTGAGGTCTCGTATCGTTTAGCATTACCACCTCAGCGGTCATATATGCATAACGTTTTTCATGTATCTCTTTTAAGGGGGTACCATTATCATCCTCTTCACGTGTTAACTATCCACTTCATTTGATTCGTGAAGACTTATCATTCGAAGAAGAACCAGAAGCTATCCTTGACCGACAAGAACGCATTATGCATAGGAAAACTATTCCTTTTGTTAAAGTATTATGGAAAATCATTCCGAACGCGAAGCTACATGGGAGGTAGAAGATGAAATCCGTTCCCAATATCCGAATCTGTTTACAGCTTAGTACTTGATTTTTATTAATGTATTCTTGACATATGTTGGCTTTACATGATAAAGTTATCAGTTATTAATTTCTGACCATCAGATTAGCTATTGCATGTTTCTATCTTTGTGAATAACTCCGTCTCTGCATCTAAATGATTAAGAGTTATGTCATCCACTCGTTGATTCCTTACTACTCCGTGTTCGTTATGTCATATCTTGTTTCGATCTGTACCTAGCAATTTCGTGGACGAAATTATTTTAAGGGGGGTAGAATTATAATACCCGTAATAAATAATAGTAATAATAATAATAATAATGATAATAATAATAATAATTTATTAAATTTGTTAAACTTGGAAATAATTAAAAAGTTTGGTTAAATAAGTTTAGGGGGCATTTGTGCCATTTTTGAAACTTAAATTAATAAGTTTGGGTCCCAAATGAAAGAAACATAAACCACAGGGACCATTTGTGTAAAATGGTCAAAAACCATTCTGTTTCACCTCCCGATCGCCGGTCAAATTCCGGCCACCCTCACCGTGGCTCCGGCGACCCCAAACAACCCATGTTAATCGATTTAATCCCAATCATTTGTTCCCGACAGTTTCACCTGCAAGATTCGAACAATACCCCACAAAAATTAATTCGATTTGAGTGCGATCTATACCGATTTCTTTTTCTTTTTCTTTCGGCCGACCATCCACGTACAAATCGCACTAAAACTCTATTATACTCAAATTAATCGAATCTAATCAATCATATACATGTTTCCAATCGGTTCCAACTCACAAATCTAGCAGAAACAAAACAAATTCTCTGTTCGATTCCTTCAAAGTCGCAACCTGCAACTCATCTGAAACCCAACCTGAAATCAAGGTTAATCGAATTAAATAGAGGGCTTTTCTTCATTTGATCGAGTAGAAGCTTTCCACGAGTTCAATTTGATTTATATCATCATTTGCATACCAATCGAGTCGAATTGGGGCCGCGACCTGCAACTGTTTGAATACCACGATTAGAGCTTCAATTCAGGTAATTAGAACCACCTACACACTTGATTTCATGTGGGGATTGAAAGCCCTATGCTTTCAATCGATTATAACATCGATTTGGGATTCGATTTGGTCAAAATCGTTTCTAGGGTTTATATGGATTTGAGATTTGGGGGAAACAAGTTAACCTGTGTTTAAAAGTAATGGAAACCGGATCATTACCGCGGCTGCGGCCTTGGTTCACCGGTTCCTGCGCTCTTTGCCTTAGGTGAGGTCCCGGGTTCGACCCCGGGCACCTCCTGTTATTTTTTTTTATGCCTTGTTGACCTTTTTAAATTTTGTAAAAATTTCTAAAAATTATAAAAACAAGTTTTATAAACCTTGATTATTTTAAAAGTTAATTAACTATTTTCTGAAAATTTATTTATTTAAACATCTTAACAATTCGTATATATAAATAATAACAAATGTGATAATTAGTTTATTTTTATAAAAATAAACGTTAATTAGTGGGAATCATTAAGATGTTGTTAGTTGTTACGTTATCCTTGAATCTTAGATATCATGATTAGTATTCTAGTTCATTGCCTTTGATCATAGGTTGCCGTTTGAATAAGTACTCGTTTAATTCGGTTTACGTTTTAAACATAGTTTTCATTGCGTAACTTAGTAAACTTGAGATGAGCCTATTTTGATATTGTGTTAGCTACTGGAAATATAAGTATTTTGACCAAATTAAGATTTAGCCATTTACCGAGTATTTTAAACAAGTCACACGTTAACTAGCTTTATGAATATTTTGGAATGTGATTTTATAAATGACAAACGGATTAATAATATGATTAGCCAAATTTTTCAGAAGTCAATCATGATTTATACTTATTTATAAAAATATTTCCAGACCCGTAACGGACGTATTTTAACTAGAAATAATTTACGGTTTACCAAAATACCTTGATTTATACGTATTTTACAGCCAACTTACGGAGGCCATAACTTTATCATAACAGATCCAAATCAGTTAAACCTTATGTCCACGACGAAGTTCGTCGAAAAACGAATCTGTTGATATAAAACATAGAAAAACTCATTCGTTTAGACCTCCAAATAGTCATTTTCGTAACAGCTAGCAGTTCTGCGCAGCTGTAAAGATTCACGTTTTTCTCATATTTCGGTAATTCAAATCAGAAACTTTTCTAAATAAAAGTTGTTTAGAAATCACTAATCTAGTAAACTGGAGATTTTCAGAATTTTTCAATGTCGTTTAGTATTTTTAACGAGTGCGTAAAGACAAGGGCAGAACTGGAATTTTTCCAATTTAAAATAGGGAAATCCAAACTATAATTTGCGTTACGTTGTCGTAGGTTCTCGCGGCGTTAACCGAGCCTAGACTTTGTTTCTGATTATTGTCATTCGTGTATAAGGTACGGACTTCTGATTCTTTATATCTTAGTATAAATAATATTTTCCGTTACTTTGCAGTACAGATTCCTGATTTCTGTCTCGTATTTGATTTCCGTTCATTTCTAGTTTTGATTCCTGTCATACATATATAATTTGCTTTTGATTTTGTTATGAGTAGCTTGACTACTATATATTTCTGAATTTGTTACCCGAGCTCTCCCTATCTTGGGGGTGACCAAGACGCGTTATTGCGGCATCGATAACGTGGCACCAACCGTGGCGGTGAGCTGAGATCACGGCGTCTCTAAAGAGGACTCTGAAAATTATGTCTGGTTATATTATTATTTCCTCAGGGGCGTATGGATCGATCCTAGGCTAGTTCTGTTATTTCCTGATGGATGGTTAAACACCATTCCATGCAGGACTCTGGTGAATGGTTTGTATGTCTGCCCATACTCCATTTCACATTGGTTCACGGGCTCGCTACCTGTGTTCCCCCTGTTCAGTTATTATATGATATGATTGTTAGCTCGGGGTATGTTATATCTGATATATGTCTTATGTCTGTTATTTTTGATATCTGCCGATTCTCTGATTATCGTCATGTCTGTTTATTTTTGATATCTGTCAATTCTCTGATTATCGTCATGTCTGTTTATTTTTGATATCTGTCAATTCTCTGATTATCGTCATGTCTGTTTATTTTTGATATCTGTCAATTCTTTGATTATCATCATGTCTGTTATTTTTGATATCTGCCAATTCTTTGATCATCATCATGTCTGTTATTTTTGATATCTGCCAATTCTTTGATTATCAGCATATCCGTTTATTATTGTTATCCGCTATTCCGTTCACTGAGCGTTATGCTCAGGCGTGCTTTTGTTTTCATGCACGTCAGGTCAGCAGGGTAATCCGGGAAACCAGTGAAGAGTGAATTGAAGACCAAGATCATTTGTTACTTTAATTGATGTATTGAACAACTTAATTAGGTTCTTTCGGATTATTTAGTGTGGTTGAAGTTATTTCGTCTGACCGTTTCTGTAATATCATGGATTTGGTTTTTGATTTGATATCCGTATTAGTGACACGTCAGCCTCTCCGGGTTGGGGTGTTACAACAACTATGAACAACTAATTTGTACCTTGTAGCATACACCTAGATCTTGTAGATTCTACCATGGAGAATTGATTCATTTACACTAGAAATATCTATAAGAAACCAAAATTGATTCACATTATAGGCATTGTAGAAGAAGCAGTAACAAGAAATCACTAAAGGAAACTAACAATTGGTGATATGCAGTCAGAAGGAATTCATTTCGAGAAGATAACTCCGGCGATTAATCAGTTTCGCCACCGCCTCACCGTACATACCGTCGAATCTTCTACCGGCAGCCACCAGACCTTCATCCTATCGACGCTCATCTTCTGCTTCCTGATTCGTTGAACAATCGATCGAATATGTGTGTGCAGGTGTGATTGAGAACCGATGGGGAACTGTCAAGCGGTGGAGGCAGCGACGGTGGTGATCGTCCATCCAGGGTACAAAATCGAGCGGATTTACTGGTCGGTGAGTGCTCGTCACGTCATGAACTCCAACCTCGGCCATTATGTCGCACAGGTGCTCAAATCGTCGGTGCTTAGATCAGAAAACGGATTGCCGGTGAAGCAGTTGAAGCTTCTTCAGCCGGATCATACTTTGCATCTCGGTCAAGTGTACTGAACTTCGCCTTCCACCTGATCCCCGCTCGTTTCTCGAACCTCAGACTGTAGGTTGTGTTGGGCGGTGGTGGGGGGTGTGAGCAGGAGGAGGAGTTTGATGAGGAAGATGGACAGATGAAGAGGGGACTAGGGTTTTAATTTGAAGGGCAGTTTAGTCTTTTAATAAGGTAGTTAACAGAATAATTTAACGGTGTTAGTGCTTTGGATTCAAATGGGAACAAAAATAAAACGTTAGGGGGTATATGAGGATTTCTAAACTGTAGGGATGCAAATGGTTAAAATCATCAAACCTCAAGGATGCAAATGATAATTTACTCTTTTTTTTTAATATAACGAGTTTTGGAAGTTTCATTAATCAAAGAAGTGAACGATTGTTGCATCTCAAAAACAATACAAAAAATAATGTTCTTAGTTATTTTTAGTGGTTTTATTCGATTCTAAAGACAAGATTGTGCCAAAGATTCAAAATGACAAGGTCATAATAACAATAATAAACCGGTTAACTTGACTCAAACCACAAGTTCAAATGATTTAGACCAGTTTATGTACCTATTTGCATCCCAATCCTATGATACGTTATTACAAATTGTTCTAGACACGAGACTCTTAAAGCATCATTTCCTCTTAAATCCCCACACGCTTAAATTGAACGTTTTCATGAGAATTAAATCTAAAAGATTAGATCCATCACAACAAATTATACTTATTAACTTTCCCCTTAGAATACTTTTATATTCTTATATTTATTCATTCATTTATTAATGTTATCTATACAAGTTAATTTTTCTTTAAATTCTAATTTCGAAGCTTACAAGTCCAATTTTATAAAATTCAATTTACAGTACGTTTTACAATATAAAATATATATAATCTTGACAATCTATTGAAAAATGACTACATATATAATGTAAGGTTTGAATTGATATTTCAAATTAGTATAATTTTATAAAAATCTTGCATCTTTAACTTATGTAATATGCAACTTATTTGAAATTATGGAGTGTTTGATGTTCTCACATTTAAATTAATAAAAAAAAATTAGTCTTTCATTCACTCCAATACTATAATGTCACAACTTGCATTTTAATCCGCAGTTAATATATCAACAGGAGGAAATATATTTACAGCATTATTACTACTAATATTGATATTTTAGCTAATCATAACATCAATAGTAGTGGCAACTAAAACCACTTTTATATACTTATCACCACAGCTATATTTGTATTAGAACTGATTCAAAAATAAAAAATAACAAATGACTGCATTATTTTGCCTAAAATTAGAAAACCAAAGACTAATATTAAACTAACCATCCAAATTATGTAGTACTGATGACATTGTAACATTTTTCAGTCCCAATAACACCTACTCAGCTTTTGCCATCTCTTGATTAACTTCATATTTAACTAACAAAGTTGAAAAACTAAAATTACAGAAATAGAGACATCTCAGGAGAAGGAATGAAGGACATAATACCTTCACCAAACAGTTCAAATAGTGAAATAACAACTTGCCCTGAATTCAAGTCATCTTTCCAAAGCTGCTTAAGATATGCAGGTGTCCTCGATCCATAGCTACCATTACTATTACGCTCATCTTTTCGGCCTTGTAGATTATCATCTCTAATTTCATCATCACCCGTTTGCATAGGAGCGCTTGATGTTTCAGGTGCGGGCAGGGACGCAGGTTTAGGGGCAGACTCGCCAACATTAGCATTAGTTTCCCCTTGTGGTGTGGTGGTGTTGTTAGATGGTGAATTCACAGGTCCATCAGTCATCATTTTCTTTGGAGAAAGCTGTTGTTCCGACTCTTCTGTATCCGCCTTGCGTTTATCTTTGAAAGAAGGAATAAAAATGCTTGTTAAAACCAATGATTTTTGTCAGGCAATGTCTGTGATACTCATTGGAAACTTACGTGTTTCACTTGTCCGAATGACCTTTGCATTGGTCTTCCAAAAAGAATTTGCAGGTGGTGACGGGAATATTGGGAAAAGCTTCAGCATATCATACACAGATCTACCTGCAGCACGCTGCAAAAGAAAAAAATATTATACGTCAATAAAGGGTTCGGGTAAAAGTGGGTAATTCTATTTATGCTTTGAACGGGTCAGGCCGGGTCAACCTGAAACACTTTATTTTGCCCAATAAAGCTTACATCATTATAACTAATCAATCTCATACAATCTATTTTTCAATAAAATAATTTAGGAGGTTTCAAGCAATAAAAAAACACAATATGGATGACCTTCAACCGTTGGACAGACCGATTCCCTTTTTTGCCAACTTCTGTTTGATCCATCATAACAAAAGTAAATGGGTCAAAATTGCCATCTGTATTTTTAATCACAGATTACAATGACCAAAGATATGAGATTGTTTTGTAAAACTAACTCACCAACAATGCACCATATACACGCCAAGCTTCATGTCTTGTTATTTCCTTTTTTTGATTTTGAAGAAGTATTTCTTCAAGAAAAGCTAAATAAGTCTCAAGATTTGGCAAAAGAAGAAGACGAACCTGCAAAAAATGATTTTAATATATCAACACTGGAGAAAGAACCAATTGTGTTGTTTTTATATTTGCTTGTATATGCAGCAAACATTGTAGTTTTGTTTTTTTTACCACGTGGGGTCCAAGAGCTGCTAGTCCTTGAACAGCCCCATAATGTTGGGTCAATGACCGTTTCCGATCCAAAAACGATTTAAGCAATGTTTTAGTCAAACGTGTCTGGAGGCTACTATAATTATGCCCAAACCTGAAAAATATATTGCCATTTGCTATTTAGAGCATGTCATCAACATCTTCATTGGCTTAAACACATCAGCAGATAATAAAATAATTCTAAAAAATTTGACCTTTTACATATGGTGGCAACAAGCTTGGCAGTGAAGTCCCTAAGCTCCCAGTGATTGTCAGCAATTCGATTTCCTAACCTTTTTGCGACGATACATGTTACGACAGGTGGCATTAGTTGGTGCAACTGCAAGATCATGCATCATGTTAGCTAAAATCAACAACATAATCATGTATTTGAAATGTTGGGAATTAACAAGCCAACAAGAGCCTTACGTAAGGTTCGACGTGTATGTGTGGGTTCTGGAGAAGACTCCAAACAAGGCGCATTAAAGCAAAAAGCAGTCGGAAATCGTTAAGACCACGAGAGACCTGAAAAACAATGTGGAGCGGAATCAGTAGTTCAGAATGTAAAAAAAAATTAAAATTAACAATCTAGTATAGCCTTTCATTTTGTTTTATAGAAATTTAGGTGTCCAAGTACCTCATCTTCAACAAAGCAAGTGAAATAAGGAACCAAAGGATGCAGTCCGGAATCTGTGGCCAAACTCACTAGTGCTTCCTTGAACAGAGCAGAATCAGGCATACTTACTGCCAGCTCGGTAATTTTATTGAAGTATAACTGCAGCAGCAACATAAATTTCAAAATGGAGAAAATGTATAGAAGAAAAGGAAAAAGTGGTACGTTGTACCTGAAGCTCTCTTGATAACACATGTTTTACAGGCAATCTAATATCAACAGGCAGCTCGTCACTCTTTTGCTCAGATTTTTTTGTCTCCGGCAAAGCAGCAATAACTGCAGATGATCCATATAATCTCCAAATGTCAGCTCTGCCACAGTGAACCCATATACAGCACATAAACTTTGATTTTGATTTTTGTACAGAAGTTCAAATAAAACTGGTTTTCGATCCATTTAGCAGAGCTTTTGTAAATCAAACCTTCAACAGGGGCATTTTCAGGAATAGCAGGTTGTACACCTTCGATGGCAAGCCAATGACAGAAAAGTGAAGTATCTAGTGGTGCTTTTGGCAATGGAGCTTCAATAACCTTATGTTAGAAAAATAGATATAACTTTAGGGTACATTGGAGGGTTTTACAAGTTTAAATCAAATGGTGTGTCTTTTCTAATTCTTACATCTTTAAATTCCACATCCTTGTCATCAATGTAAAACAGATCATTGTGTCCGAGGGCTCTCTTGAACTTCAAAGGATCTCCAGATGCAAATCCATAGATTGGCTGAACTGACAATAATAACTGGTCAAATTAGGAACAATATATGTTACTAGAACCAGATTAATTGTAATTTGACATATTTCTACAGTATCTTTAAAAGTTAAAATGAAAACTTATGATTAAAATTAAACAAGGAAATATCATATATTGTAAGCAGATATGAACTGGTGATTTACCTCAACGTTTCTCATGCTAAGAGCACTGTCTACATCATCTGTAGTAAGCGTAGTCCTTTTTGAGTGATGCATGCATTTGATCCCCTCCTGCAGATTTAAGTTGATAATGACGCTTTACTCATGGATTTGATGGCTATAAATGGTACTAGCTTACAAATATAAAAGAGGTTATGCCCACAGTGATTTATAAACCACAATCACCTGTATTATTTCACGCATACGATATTCTACATCAGGAGCAAGAGCCAATGCAGCATCTGGAGACAAATTATTTATGCCAATGCTCTGTGCTATGACTTCAACTGTCTCTTTTGGCACGATGCTCATTTTCCTCTCTTTATTATGGTGACATCACAGGGAGATCAAACTCTAGGGGATTCTGCAACATTAAATAAAACATATTCTATTATAGGTTTAAATGTTTGAACATGCAGAAAAGCAATAGTAGTATTTACTATGCACAAGCACAAGAAGCATTGATTTACATGTTTGCCATTTAGAATTGCATTAAACAATCAGCATGAAAAAGAAAGGTATACTTACACCTTAAATGGATATGCACCACATATATGTATGTGTGTATAAAAATACACACACATTCAATGTGTGTATAAAACTACACACACTTTCGATGTGTGTATAAAAATACACACACATTCAGTGTGTGTGTGTTTGTGTATGTATGTGTGTATAGAATTGCCAGAATTACTACTCTCTCTTGGAAAAGGGGAATTTCGAATTATCATAACATATAGTTTCTAGATTTCCATTTTAAATTTAAGGAGCAATTTACAAAACCTGTTAAGTATAAAGTTATAAACAAATAAAGGTAACATGAAAAGCAATGGCGGAGGATAGTGAGGGCCGGGGGGGGCTATTTTTTCGTCGGTAGTGTTAAATTCTAGTCCGTTAGTGTAAATTTTTGGCCCAGTAGTGTAAATTTTTATATAAATATCAATTTCGTCCCCCTTAAAAAAATTAGTCCCCCTCCCCTACGGGGATGTTCAAGCTCCGCCACTGATGAAAAGAATTTAGAAACAACACAGCAACACCAAATTGAATATTAACAATACGTTTAAACTTTAATGTGAAAGGAAAATGAAAGCATTAACGGCACTTGAATAAAATGAAAGGATAGAACCACAATTACGTTATCCTGAATACATGTGATTCACGGCAGGTTTATAATATCTAGCATTAAAAGAGTCTAAGCATCAAAAACAACAAACCATATGGAAATCATAGCAGTTGAAGAGCCTTAAGTCAAAATTAAAGAACAAGAATAGAAGATGTAACATACTGCTACAGCAGAAACGAACTGAAAAAAGTAGTTTTTTTTTTGTTAAGCACAACATATGGTTCATTATCTTTATTAAGAGAAAGGTTGAATTTGCAAGTATACTTCTGAGTTGTAAAACATCCCATTTTAAAAGTTGTCATGAGCTAAAACAGTTCATTGAAATTATACTAGGAAACTAACATAAAACAATCAGTTGATCTTGATAAAAGAAAGATATCATATATGTAGGTATATGCTAGCAACACACGACCACCACAGTTTTTATATCTTCTTGTTAATACAAACTATTCTTTTAGAGCTTACCAATTCGACAATTAGATACAAAAGAATTTGATGATCTTTATAAAGACATTGTTCAATAGTTCAATAAATCCCATGTCCGGTGGTTAAGCAACTGCCTAGGAGTTAAGCTATGCAGCAACACATTGGTTAGTAAGTACATATGGACGCTTAGTGAGCTACTTAGAAATTCCCTGCTTTGCTTTATTAGAAAGTATTGTTAAAAAAAGCCTCTCAAAAGTCAAAGGATAAATTAACGAACTTTCCCAAGTTGCATTTATCAAGCAACTTATCTCAATTTGGAGAAATTGAGGACATGTTGCAGATATTTATGAGTAACTCTGTTAATGAAGCAACCAAACAACCAATTCACAAAGTGATCATACCAGTATAGAAGAGTATCAAAAATCTACATTTCATACTTACATATAACATAATCTAGAAAGTACTATAATCAACACATTTAGATGACCTTGTAGTGCTCTAAATTATGAATCCCTTACTCATGCTTATAAGTGCTAAAGTGCCAGAAGACAACCATTTCAGCCCAATTGTGGCTTTTCCAAACATAGGGAATAGACAAACAAGTTCCTTCCAACTTGTAATACAACAATATTCTTCAAATTTCACCAAACACAAGTTCATGTTCCTAGCATTAGTGGGTTCTAACTTCTAACGAATTACACTACGATAAATTAATCACATAAGAAATGATTCTTCACAAACAACGCCCATCACACATAAAGTTATTTTCACACAAATCAGATTGCGTATCATCAAAGAACCAAACAAACTTATAAACCCCACCCCTTAACTCTTTAGCTTCTAACTCACTCGACGGCATCTGCTATCGCCTTTCTAAACACTGACTAATAACAAATCAATCCTACTCCCATACATCACAGTGAAACAATAAGAAATTTAGCATAATTTGTGTGCGAATTAAGAAGAACAACTCATCTAGGGTTTTACTGAGGATATGGTTATAATAAAACCGTAAAGCGACATTATCAAGCTACAGTCAAAATCAAACACGAGTAAGTTCGATCGTTGACCTTCTCACCGGCGCCGGAGAGTTGACCGTGACGATCGTCGCAGGGTTATTGTGCTTCGTCTTCGTTCAATGAGCTTTTTGTTTTCGCTTCACTGGAAATGGAAATAGACCCTGTGAAGTGTGAACCAGGTTGAATATATTATAAACCAAGTATTGGTAAATTACACTTCCAGCCCCCATTTCAAGGCATGGTAATAATATATTATAAACCAAGTATTGGTAAATTACACTTCCAGCCCCATTTCAAGGCATGGTAATAACGGAGTTACCGAACAGTTAGACTGGTTTATTGGGATTAATAAGGAGTGAGTTATTAAAATTCAATTTTCAAATAAAAACAAAACTCTTATGTTTTGTTCGTTTTCACAAAATTATCATATTATTTTGGTGATTCGTAAAGCATTCCTTAGATTTTAATTCCATTCAATATTACAATTTCATTTATAAATACTTTATGAATTAAACGATCTCTTAGAGGAGACAGTGTCAAGCCCTGAGGGGTGTGTGGGAGAAATCCGACCCCTGTGAGAATACACACTCCCCCACCCCCAACCCCAATCGAACCCAGTGGCACCCAAGTCTCCAAAACCCAACAAAGATTTATTGGGCACCATTGACTCCACACCCCTCTCGTTTTGACAGTTACTCGACAAAACGGGAAAACAATAAAAAGCTTTGACAACATCATGTAAGATAGGGAAAATGAGAAAAAAATGATGTAGGGAAAATGAGAAAAAAATGATGTGACGTTGATGTTTCATTGGGGGAACAATGGGAAAAACGAGATGACTGTCAGTGGCATTAGCCAACCAAATTTTTTAATGGCAAATGTACAATACTGCTTCGAATAAAAGTTGTTATCTTAATCGGGCATATCTATTTGTTTCCTAGCCAAGACTACATCCCTAACCAACTCATAAGTAAACCCACAATTAGAAAATCTCATTGCTCAACCTAGATCATTTTTGTTTTAACTGTGACAAGTACTAGGTTTAGCTTTCACCAAGACGGATTTAATGAGTTATAAAACGATCTTTTGAATATATGATTTACATTACGTATAGGTGATAAAAAGATAATGTCATTTTTTAAACTTCTGTTAATTTTTTTGTTTTTCTCTAATAAAGGTTGGTTTTAAAAAAAACCGTTTCAAAACAAACTATTTTTTAAAAAGTGTCATTATTAATAAATTTTTAAAACTTGAATTTTAATTATTTTTGTTTCATAAGAATTTTGTTTTTTTTAAAAACACAGGTTTTAAAATATTTTGTGTTTTTAAAAATTTTGATATTTTTTATAAAAAATATTATTTTATAAAGAGTTGCTTCTTCAGGAATTGCTTTTGTAAAAATCTTTTTTAGTTTAATAAAAAAAAGTTTGATATGAAAAAGAATTAAATAATATTATTAATAGTTAATGTAATATTTATTAAGAGAGAGAAATAAGAAAATAAAATATAGGAGAACTAGAAATTGTGTCATGTGGCTTCCAAAATATTTTTTACTAAATAAATAGATATTTCTATTCAACTATTAAAAAAATTGAACACTTGAAGACATATGATAAGTTAAAAGCTTAACGCATGGATCAATGATGCGAATGATCATGCATTAATGTTGATGAGAAACACATATAATACTATAATTGTTGGCAATAATAGTCTAATACTCTAACATTGTATTAATGCTCTATGTAGATTTTTGAAGCTCGGAGGAATATGCTTGATCTAAATTCAATGTCGACTTGTAGGCCTTAAAGAGACCAAGAAACTTTATTGACAACATAACTAATATTTATATATGTGGGACACAGTGAGTTAACATTGAATGTTTTAATGCTACAACAATATACCGCAATGGTAGTTATTCTAGTGAAACATGCATTCACAAAAGGTTTACTAAGCATGTGTGCTATATGAGATTAAAAAATTCCTTTATCACAAAAATCAAAAACAATCGTTAAGAAAGATTAGCCTGAACATCAGAACGCAACTCAATGTTCAAGTCTTTTAGGGGAATCAGACAATGAAGATGACGTATCATGTCATACACAAATGATGGTAAGCTCCCAATAATTTGGCTATAAATAAAAATAAAGGCGCATGAAACGCTGTAAAACAAGAGCTGAAAAACCATAAAATTATTTTGAACAACCACGTGTGGTTTCTTAAATCCATATAAATTTTTTTTGCACATGCATAAGAAGGTTAGGACATGTACACCATCGCAACCAAATCAAAGTGTAAAAAATACAGTATTCAATTCTACATGAAGAGTATTTCATTCTCATCAGAAAGAAATTGACAAAAACAAAGATGAATATTTGTAGGTATAATTATTAGTCTAAAAGTCTATGCACATTTGATACCCTCATTATAAAAAAAACTTTCATTAGACATCAACAAAATAAACCCTGTACAAACAACATTATCATCACGGTGTCTTTTGTTACCAAAAACTGTAAGATCCAAGTTTGATCTAGTTTAAGATGGCAATGTTAGTATGAAAAGAAACATACACTAAACATTTTTGGGCTACAAATTAGACATTATCGCACACGAAATTTTATGTCCAATCCCAAAAAAGTAAAAATAGAAACCTTTACGAAACAAAAGCCAATCCCATATCTAAATCTCAACATTTCCGATTAAGTATAGATTTTAAGACAAAACAAAACACAACTTTAGCATCCTAAAAAACCTAAAAAACGAATGTCAAGATGTCACTATGTTGCTTAACATGATCATCACGAGTGTATCATTAAAACAACATAAATATTTACAAAAATTATAGTTACTTTTAGTTGAAGGATTATATCAAGTCTAAAATCATATTAAACATAATAAATTCACCTATGATCACATTCCACCTGCTCTAAATGACTAAATCATTGACCGACTTAAATCTCAATAAAAATGATTTATACAAAAAGCGTAAAACACCAACTCGAATTATTATGAACGAAGCTTCACCCGAAAGAAAGACGATAGCACGTTTGTGAGACTAAAAATAAATACCTACATAATTATCTATCAAGAAATGAGAAATCATTATATGTTTACCTTTATTTTAGTAAGAAACCTTATGAAATCAAAATGAGCATAATTGGTCCTCAACCTTTGACTTCTTACATCTCTTTGAGCATTCACAACCCATGCCCTATAATCATGTGAGTGTGAGTCCTTAAATTATATGGGATAGTTTTGAGTGGTTGTGAGTGAAGGAGAGAGAAAATGTTACTGTTCATCTGTAAATTTAAGGATTCACTGTTCAACCCTTATAATTTTTTTAATATTTTTGAAAGTGGTTGTGAGTGAAGGAGAGAAAAAGGTAATGAAAAATGTATAAAAATATATTATTTAATTGAAAGAGAGAGAAGAAGTAGTGATTTTTAGTGTAATTATATAGATAAAGATAAAGAATGGGATGTGAATGCTCTTAGCCATCTAGCTTTAATCTTTTGACCAGCTCTACCTCTTTTGACAACTTTATTCCACATTAGTGTGTGCATGACACCTCGTTTACAATATGAACACATAAATTTTATATGACAAACGTTAAGATTGACGAATACAATACACTCTAACAATTACTTATTTTTTTCAAGTGATGGCAACTAAATCATACATATAAAATACTAATGATTTTACAATAGCATTAAATTTAATTATACAATTGTTTCGTGTAACCAAAATATAATACGTGGGGTTTGAACCCACAACCTTAATTTTAAGGGTACAACAAACTAATCGTGTTGTTTTAATATAACTCATATGAAAGAGAATTTTATAAACCATATATGTTAAATATGTCAAATTTTAAATGAATGAGCTACTTCATCTTTTTAAATTGTTTTTAACGTAACATCACCTATTTATTTTATCGTTATTGTAATTTTGTATGCCAAAACTATTGTTCAAATAATAATAAATACCGACTAACTTTTATCGTTTATACTCTTATAAAACTATATTAAAAAAACGACAGGGTAAGCACTCTCTCCTATGCTGAACTTGCTGGTCTGTGGTCTTTTTTCACACCCTATTTTTTCAGTAAGATTTTATTAACCATGTCTTTTTATTTGCCTTTTAAACCTTTTTTATTCTGAAAAATAATCAATTAGTCCTAACCAATACATTTTTATAAACCCAAAATACTATAATTAATAATTCATTGTAAATTGTCATTTGAAAAACAAAATTTGAAATTCAAAAGCTTACCATATAAACACATCATAAACATACAAAACAAATCAATGAAAATAAACACTAAAATTAGAAAATCTCAACGGTACTCTTTTCAATTTTATCTTATTACAATTTAAGCTCTAACAACGTTACAAAAATAACATTGTAAGAAAACTGTGCTCCACTCCACCACACCTAACCTACTACGACACCTTCCCCCCCCCCCCCCCCCCCCCCCCCCCACACACACACACACACACATCTGTGAAGCCAACATTTCAACGTTACTTCCTACGAAGTAATCAACATAAAGCACCACCTTTAAAAAATCTTCTGTATTACTGCTACTCAGTCTGTTCTTCCCAAAATTTCTAATTTAAACAACTTATTATTCTTCAATATCAAACGCCTCATACCCTATTTCAAGATCGACATCTGTCATCTTCTTTTTTCTGATTTTATTTCATTATGTAGCTTATTTTTTACATAATCTTGAAGATAACCCAACTCTCTCCTTTTCTTCCTTTCTTGTTTGTGGAATTTTCATCAATTTGTGGTTTGGGTTGAGGAAACTTAAGGTTTCAGAGGCACCCATTTGGGGATAAGTGTTAAAGATTTGATCTGTGAGTCGAATATTCTACCAAGTTAGCCCATGTGAGGTTTCTTGATATTTTTTGTTGTAAAAGAGGGAATTTTGCAGATTTGTTGATTGATTTGACCCAAAGTTTCTTGATTGATTTGACCCGAAGTTTCTTTACGGATCCATTATGTTTGGAACTCAAAGCAAGAGGGATCTATCTCTTGAAATTCAATCACAAATACCCATCTTGAGACCAAGTATTCATGCCAGAAGGGCTAATATTACTGTGAAGTTTCAAGATCTTTATGGGTTTACTGTGGAAGGTAATGTTGATGATGCAAATATATTAAATGAAGTGAGGGAGAAAGTGAGGGAACAGGGTAGGGTTTGGTGGGCATTGGAAGCTAGCAAAGGGGCAAATTGGTATTTGCAGACTCATGTAACTTCTGCCCTTAAATCATCCCTAAAGTTTTCAGCTTTAGTGAATGGTATCACCCTCAAGAAGCTGATTAGAAAGGGGATACCTCCAGTTTTGAGGCCTAAAGTTTGGTTTTCTTTGTCTGGAGCTGCGAAAAAGAAATCGACTGTGCCTGATAGCTATTATAATGATTTGATAATAGCGGTTGAGGGTAAGGTCACCCCTGCTACAAAGCAGATTGATCATGTGAGTTTTATGGGCTCTTTATTCTTGATATATCAATATGATTTGGTTGAATTTCTATCTTTTCTGTTTTTGTTTTTGTTTTTGCAGCAATGCTTTATATTGGAATGTGAATTGCAGCTTGAATGTGTTATATTTTTTGATTTATTGCCTTGGGTGTAATTTTTATGTTATAGGTATCTTTACATGATCCAGAGTTTGTGAAGGTCATTTGCATGATTATCTGTATAATCGAAGGGGATATATAAATATATAATAACTATTGATGGTGAATGTTGATTTTATCTTCCCTTTGTAACTTCCTTTGAGTTCCTTAAGCTTCAAGAATCGAGAATTTAGGTTTTTTTACTAATTTTATTGTTGATGATGGAAGTTTCTAGCAATTGTATAGTTATATTGCCTATGGAGACTCCTAGTTGAAATTTCTAGCTTGCAGAATGATTATATTATATTTGTTACAACAATATAGAATGTTCCGATGCAAGAACCTTAAGTCCAGTTTAATTTCACAATTTGAACCTTAGGTCAATGCAGTTCTTCAGTTCTGTTTTGAAGGATATACTAAATATTTGACAATTGCTACCTTAAACTACATGAGATATGGCTGCTTTCATAATCGACAGGGATAAGTTTTTTTTTCCTTCCATCATCTATTGATTCTATTCACTTCTTGCTGTAGTGTTAATGTGTAATATGGTTGCTTTAAAATTCAGACACTTCAATTTCTCTACTTTAAGTTTTAGTATAATTTATCTACATCTTTAAGTACTCATTATTGGTTTATACTGTACACTCTTAACTGATATTGTACCTTGACTTTTTGGGTATGCATAAATGTAGGACCTACCACGAACTTTCCCTGGTCATCCATGGTTGGACACTCCTGAAGGTCATGCTTCTCTGAGACGTGTTCTTGTTGGTTACTCTTTTCGTGATTCTGATGTTGGTTATTGTCAGGTATGTATCGATAGATTCATTAACACCGTTCAGTTTCTACTTTCCTCAAACTTACAGAAATCAACAAGGAACTTTATTGACTTGTTTAATATAAGTCTTTGATAATCGTTATAGTTTAATACCTGTTCATGCCTTGAATATGTGAGAGAATAAAATTTCTTATATGCACAATTATAAAAAATTCTTAGATTTTGTGGTGTGCTATTTGAATGTCATCTCATGAACATGAGAACATGCCAACATGTTACTTGGTTTGTTATGATTTTATTATCTTTGACGTGTTGTATTTTTCTACTTTTCCATTTCACGTTTTTGATAATGTTTTCCAGTTACACATTTAATACATAACAGATTAAAGTGGCAGAAAAGGACAATATTATGAAAACCACAATAGGATATGAGTAGATGTGAAAATTTGGTGGGTCAGGTTGGGCAATTCCACAAACACTTTCTAATTCATTTTTGTAATTTTAATTGATAATTAACATAGCAAATATTATTCCAAAAACTGTTTTATTACAACATGATCTAAACTTTTTGTTGCAAAAGAACACTCAAGAACAACACAATCGAATCCTCACACAACTTGAATCAATTAACCATTGAAACGATTACAAGACTAAGAGATGAAATCACAGTTATCTAATCTCACTATCAATACAGATCTTATCTTTCTTTTAATCCCAAGGCTAACGGTAATTAACAACCTCTAACAAACTCTTCTAGAGTTGACAGTTTCAACCCCTACACTTTATTACAATATTACTAACATAACCAAAACTATTAATGTGTTGGCTATGACCAAACCATATCAGCAATCTCCACCTTTTGGCATAGTCAACCAATATTCAGCAACTCCAAACAAAATTTAAACTTGGGACCAGGCAGAACTTTAGTCATCATATCAACAGCATTCTCCAAAGTATCCACCTCTCTAATAACCAATTCATTAGATTCAACTTCATCCCGAATGAAATGCACTTTAACCCGAATATGCCTGGTCTTTTCATGATGTGCTGGATTCTTTGTCAAGAACACCACACTCTGATTATCACAAACCACCAAAGCATTATCCACTTTAATTCCCAACTCTGTTATAAACCTCTTAACCACAAGCCTTCTTTAGCAGCCTCATTTAGAGCCATATACTCAGCCTCAGTTGAAGACAATGCAACAGTAGATTGTAGTGATGCTTTCCAACTTACCAATGAACCAAGCACTGTGAATGCATACCCAGTCATAGACCTACCTTTGTCTAAATCTCTTGCAAAGTCTGCATTTGAATAACCCAGCACCACACTCTCCTGGCAAGATGCTTGATTAAACACCAACCCAACATTCTTAGTACCACTAATGTATCTGAGAATCCACTGTGCTGCCTTCCAGTGCACCTTACCTGGGTTAGCTATGTATTTGCTTACCAAGCTCACAACATATCCTATATCAGGTCTAGTACAGACCATAAGATACATTAGACTACCAATTAAGTTTGCATAAGGCACATTACACATATAAGCTCTTTCTTCATCAGTTTTAGGTGAACCTAAAGCTGACAACTTAAAATGTGAGGCCAATGGAGTTGTAGTAGCTTTACAATTCTCCATTCTGAACTTATGCAACACTTTCTTGATGTAAGTAGTTTGAGTAATCTTAATCATACCATTCATTCTATCTCTGAAGATTTCTATTCCCAATATCCTTTTTGCTTCCCCAAGTTCTTTCATCTCAACCTCTCATTGAGCATCACTTTGGTTTCATCAATGACTTCTTTGTCTTTACATGCCAATAAGATATCATCTACATATAATAACAAATAGTCGACCTTCTGATGTGCATATTCCTTAAAATACACACAACTGTCATGAAATTTTAGGTTCCACTGCCTTGGGGACTGCTTCAAACCATACAATGATTTTGATAGCAAACATACCATGACCTCCTTCCCTTTTTCCTCGAACCCTTTAGGTTGATTCATATAGATCTTCTCATCTAGATCTCCATATAAGAATGCTGTCTTCACATCTAATTGTTCCAACTCAAAATCATAGTATGCAGTTAGTGCTAAAATCAATCTTATAGATGTATGCTTTACCACAGGTGAAAAGATCTCTGAGTAGTCCACCCCTTCTCTCTGTGTGAATCCCTTTGCTACCATTCTAGCTTTGTATCTAGGTGGTTCACCCTTTAATCCATCTTTCACCTTAAACAACCATTTACATGATACCAGTCTTTGCCCTACAGGTTTCTCCACTAAATCCCACACATTGTTTTTGTACAAAGAATTCATTTCATCCTCCATGGCAGCTACCTATTTTTCCTTGTCTACAGATGCCATAGCCTCCTCAAAAGTAAGAGGTGCATAGATACTATCTTGTTTTGCAGCTGTAAACACAAAGCAGATATATCTTCTTCATTTCTGAACCTGACAGGTGGTACTATTTCCCTTCTGGGCCTATTTTTAGCTATAGAATAGCTAGTAGCAGGTCTATCTAAGAGAGTACCACTACTGCGCTCACCAGGTTGACTAGCACCAGCTTCATCTTTTGTATAATACATGACATCTTCCTTACATGTCACATTTCTGCTTACAATGATTCTAGGACTCCCATCTAACCTCCAAAATCTGAATCCTTAACGCCCTCTGGGTAACCTACCATGATACATTTTTGAGCTCAGGGTTCAAGCTTCCCTAGTCAACGTGTGAATACACCAAGGACCCAAATACTCTCAAATTATCATAGTCAACTTTCTTGTCTGACCATCTTTCCATGGGCACAATATCTATAGCTGAGGATGGGGACCTGTTAATCAAGTAGGCAGCAGTTGACACTGCTTCAGCCCGGAATGTTTGGGCAACCCAGATTGAATCAACATGCATCTGACCTTATCCATCAACGTGCGATTCATTCTCTCCACTAAACCATTTTGCTGTGGAGTGCCAGGAATGGTCAGGTGCCTAGCTATGCCATGGTCTTTGCAGAATTGATGAAATTCCCCACTATAAATTCCAACCCATTATCTGTTCTAAGTTTCTTGACCTTCTAGTTTTCTAAGTTTCGGCTAAGATCTTCCACTCCTTAAACCGGCCAAATGCTTCATGCTTGTGCTTCAAAGGGTATACCCATACCCTTCTAGAGGAATCATCCACCAGTGACAAGAAATACAATGCACCACCGAGTGATTTAACTCTAGCAGGACCCCACAAATCAGCATGCACATAATCTAGTACCCCAGCTGATAGGTGTCTACCTTTGTGAAATCTCACTCTATGAGACTTTCCCGTTACACAGTTTTCACAGAACCCAAAGTCACAACTAGTTAAGCCATGTATTACATTTTGCTTATGTAACTCTATCATACCTTGATTACTTATATGGCCTAGCCTTTTATGCCACAACACAGCAGTATCTGTCTTATTTGAACTGACAGCATTAGCCATGGTGCATTCTACATGACCATCCAGTATGTATAGGTTATTACCCCTCCTTGTCCCTGATAATACTACCATTGACCCCTTAACAACCCGAGCTTTCCCATTCTTCAAATTGACAGTATAACCAACACTTTCAATGTTCCTAAGGATATCAGATTCTTAGCAAGGCCTGGCATATACCTGACATGGGAGAGCTCCACCTCAGATCCATTATCCATGGTTAAGGTTACTTTACCATGGCCTTTAATCATCTGAGGTCTGTTGTCCCTAACTTTACTTCACCGAGTTCTTCATACTTCAATTCTTTAAAGAATTCTTTGTTTGGGGTCATGTGGTAGGAGCAGCCGAAATCCAAGATCCACTCCTCCTTTGATCCATTCCCAGTCACGACTAGAACCTCTGCACTGTCATATCCATCCATGCTATCATCAGACACTTGATTCCCTTGAACCTTGGACTCAGTTTTCTTCTTCTTGTTTCTATCAGGACACTCTCTTTTCAAGTTTTTTCTGATCCACATATGTAACATTTTCTTTTGAACTTTGACTTCGATCTGCTTGACACTCTAGGTTTGAAGGATCTTTGTTCAGATCTACCTCTAACAATTAGTCCCTCAGAACTTTCATCCTTTACTTCAGTCTTCTTTGTAACTCTTTTGAGTTCATGGCTGCCAGCATATCATTCATGGTTAAAATGTCTCTTCCAAACATAAGTGTATCCATAAAATGTTCATATGATTGAGGCAGTGAAGCCAAGAACAGTATTGCTTGATCTTCGTCCCCAATTGTAACCTCAATATTCTCAAGATCCAGGATGAGTTATGAAACTCATCTACATGATCATTGAGGATTTTACCTGGGACCATCTGGAAGAGTATAGTCGTTTCTTGAGGTACATCAGTTAGCCAGGGACTTTATCATGTACACTTCAGCCAAATTCCGGCAGCTGTCGTCTCTTTCGAAACCTCCCGGAGAACTCGATCGCCAAGACTGAGGATGATGGCACTGTGTGCCTTCTCCATCATGTCTTTCCACTTCTCCTGCAAGTCTGCAGTCTTCTCCGCCGTTGTATTTGCCGGAATCACCACCTTTCCTCCCTTCAATGCGTCGACGACACCTTGGTGAACAAGGAGTGCACGCATCTTGAGCCTCCATAAACTGAAATCGTTTCTTCCGTCGAATTTCTCAAGATCAAACTAGTCGACACCATCGTTTCCTTCAATCGATCGTTGATTCGCCTACGATTAAATTGTTGTCTTCCCTAATTGAGCCGTCGTGGCTCTGATACCACTTGTTGCAAAAGAACACTCAAGAACAACACAATCGAATCCTCACACAGTCACACAACTTGAATCAATTAACCATTGAAACGATTACAAGACTAAGAGATGAAATCACAGTTATCTAATCTCACTATCAATACAGATCTTATCTTTCTTTTAATCCCAAGGCTAACGGTAATTAACAACCTCTAACAAACTCTTCTAGAGTTGACAGTTTCAACACCCTACACTTATTACAATATTACTAACATAACCAAAACTATTAATGTGTTGGCTATGACCAAACCATATGATAGAACCAAAAGATTATATTGATTGAAATAAGAGAACAAGGATAGTGGCTGATTCGAGATAGGCGATCTCCAAATACAACAAGTACAAAGGTAATTCAAAAATGACATGCAAGAATGAAACACTCAAACAAATATATAATGTGAAATTTTCTTTAGTGGGTTTCCTTTCCTTCTTTCCAGCTCAACTGCCCCACTAACCTTCCAGCATTTCCTCCTTCCTTTTAGCTCCACTCCACTTAATTTTCCTGCTGTTGTCCCTTCTTTTCAGCTCCACTGTCCAGTTGTTTCCAGCCTCACGTAATGGGTTGAATGGGTCAAACCCTGATCCATAAATCAAGTCAAGCTGCTCCAGATTGCTTGCCTCTAACCCGACTCCTTTTTCTTGTTTTATTGCGTCGTGAATACACTTTTATAGGAGTTGGGTATGCATCAATACTACCCTCCGGGAAAAACGACTTGTCCTCAAGTCGAAATTTTGGGAATTGGCCTGCCAAAAGATCATAATCTTCCCACGTGGCTTCTTCAGCTGGTCTGTTAGCCCAAGAAATCAGTAGTTCTAGAGTTGGTGGTGTGGTATGGATCCAACGATGAGCTAGAACTTGGGCAGGTTGTAGATCAACTTCCCAGTCTTTGGTAATAGGCAATGGTGGGGCAGGTGTAGAAGGAAATTTGCCATGAGCTGGTTTAAGCATCGATACATGAAAAACTGGGTGTATACGAGAATCAGGAGGTAATGCCAGCTCGTATGCTACTGGGCCCACCTTTTTTGTAACCAGGTAAGGTCCAAAGAACCTAGGAGACAACTTTTCATAACGCCTTTTTGCCAAAGTCTTCTGTCGGTAAGGTTGTATTCGAAGAAAAACTGCATCTCCTACCTCGAAGGAAAGCTCACGCCGTTTCTGATCAGCTTGATCTTTCATGCGATCTTGTGCTTTCTGTAAGTTAGTACGCAAGAGCTTCAACATATCATCACGAGCCACAAGTTGGTGTTCCAAATCAGCGTTGTTCGTATCACCAATTACATACGGATGCAGCGGGGGAGGGTCCCTGCCATAGACTGCATTAAATGGAGTTGTACGAGTGGAAGTGTGAAACCCGGTATTGTATGAATACTCGGCCCAAGCTAAAAAAGAGCTCCATTTGTTAGGTTGTTCATGAGCAAAACAACGAAGGTAAGCCTCCAAACAACGGTTAACGACTTCGGTTTGACCGTCAGTTTGAGGGTGATAACTAGTACTCATTTTGAGAGATGTGTGACCCAAACGAAACAGTTCCTGCCAGAAATTACTGAGGAAGATAACATCTCTGTCCGATACTATTGAACGAGGAAACCCGTGAAGACGAACAATTTCTTTGCAAAAGAGGGCTGCCACGCTTTTGGCTGTGAACGGATGTGCTAATGGCAAAAAATGAGCATACTTACTCAGCCTATCAACCACCACAAATATAGTGTCAAACCGGTTAGAGGGAGGTAATCCTACTATAAAATCGAGGGAGATGTCTTCCCAGATCTGAGTAGGAATTGGTAAAGGCTGCAGCAACCCCGCTGGGGATAGGGCTTCATACTTATGTTGCTGGCATGTAAGGCACTGCTGGACAAACACCCGGACATCTCTCTTGAGATTGGGCCAGAAAAATTGGGCCGCCACACGTGTGTAGGTCTTTAAAAAACCCCGTGGCCTGCCATAGGAGTGCTATGAACTTCATGTAAGATGGTGTTTCTGAGTCTGGGATTATTAGGTACCACCACTCGGCCTTTATACAATAAAACCTGGCCAGCCATGGTAAAATTGGGTGTTGATGATGGGCTTGTAGTCAGCTTTTCAATAATCGTCTTCGTGTAAGGGTCGGAGTGCAAGTCTTCTTGAATTTCGGTCAATGTTAAGCATCGTGGCATGACCAACGTACACAATTCAGCTGCTGGAGGTCGTCGAGACAGTGCATCAGCCCCTTTATTCTCTTTACCAGATCTGTAAACAATAGAAAAATCATAGGGCATGAGTTTTAAGAGAAGGCGTTGTTGCTCGGTGGTGGTGACTCGTTGTTCTAGCAAGAATTTGAGGTGTAATGGTCAGTTTTTAAGAAAAAATGCCTGCCCAAAAGGTAATGGTTCCACTTCTGAACTGCAAGAACGAGGGCGAGCAACTCGCGGTCGTATGCTGACTTCAATCTGTTACTTGGAGAAAACCCTTTGCTGAAATAGGCGACCGGGTGATCTTCCTGGATCAGAATTGCACCCACTCCCTCCGAAGATGCATCACATTCCACCACAAAGGGTTTCGAGAAATCTGGCAAACGGAGAACAGGGGCTGTCATAAGGGCATGTTTCAGTTTGTTGAATGCCACAGTAGCTTCATCAGACCACCTGAACCCGTCTTTTTTGGTAAGATCGGTAAGGGGTCGTGCTATCAACCCGTAATGTTTTACAAATCTTCTGTAGTATCCGGTCAGCCCTAAAAACCCACGCACCTCTCGAACATTAGAAGGCAGGGGCCAAGATTCAACCGCGGTGATTTTATCTTGGTCAACTTGAACCCCAACTGCTGAAATAATATGCCCCAAAAATAAAACCTGATGTTGACCAAAACAACATTTTGAAAGTTTAGCATAAAATTGATTAGTTAACAGCAGCTCCAGAACAGTGTTCAAGTGGTGAACATGTTGTTCCATATTCGAGCTGTAAATCAGGATATCATCAAAAAAAACCAACACAAAACGGCGTAAGTACGGGCGAAACAGATCATTCATAATGGCCTGAAATGTGGAGGGGGCATTAGTCAAGCCAAAAGGCATGACCTTGAATTCATAATGACCCGAATGAGTTCGAAATGCTGTTTTTTCAATATCTTGGGCTGCCATTCTGATCTGGTAGTAACCTGACCGCAAATCAAGTTTTGAAAACACCGTAGCCCCATGCAATTCATCAAGTAACTCATCAATATTAGGGATGGGGTATTTATCGGCTATAGTTATCTTGTTTAGGGCCCGATAATCGACACACATACGCCATGAATTGTCCTTTTTTTTCACTAACAGCACTGGACTCGAAAAGGGGCTTGTGCTGGTTTGTATAAAACCAGCGGTCATCAATTGTTCTATTTGTTTCTCTATCTCAGTTTTTTGAGAATGAGGATAACGGTAAGGGCGGATGTTAGGTGGGGTGGAGTTAGGTAAAAGTGGGATTGAATGGGTTTGTAATCTAACAGGGGGTAAGTGTTGAGGTTCTTCAAAAACAGTGGTGTATTGGGTGACAATAGATTGTAGCGGGGCTGGTATGGACGGTGTAACGTCTTTGTCAACGGCTAGGTGTTGGAAACTGGATGATTTTTGGGGACCAGATGCAACACCTTGTAACTTGTATCGCTTCCCCTCTATTGAAAAAATCATGAACATCTCCTTCCAGTTAGCTTGAACCGTATTTAATGTGGCTAACCATTGAATACCCAAAACTAGATCAGCTCCCCCAAGAGAGAATGGGTGGAAGTCTTGGGTGATCTTGAGGTCATTAACCTGTACATGAAGATTTTTGCAAATATGGCTACATCGAATTACATCCCCATTACCGATTTGAACACCAAAGGCGGTACCGGTTGAGAAGCCAACTTAAGTTCATTCACCAAGACATCAGAAATGAAATTATGTGTAGAACCGCCATCAATTAAAATTAGAACTTCAGTAGAATGAAGTTTACCGTGGATCTTCATTGTAGTAGGGTGTGTTGTCGTAGGGTGTGTTTTCCCTAAGATAGCATGCAAACTGATTTCAGCATTTTCTTCTTGGTCAAAAACAAGATCAGAATTTCTGTTACGGGTGATTCCTCCATGTCCTCCTCTGCTTCAAACACCTTGAGAGCACCTGTTTTGCATCGATGGCCTGGTCCGTATTTATCACCACATCTGAAGCATTCCCCTTTCAAGAATCGGTTCTGTTTTTCTGTCTCAGAAATCCGGGGTTGTTTTTTGATTGGGTTGATGTTGGGGCAGGGGTAAATGGTGTTGGTTTGGAATCTGATTGAGAGGTTTTCGAACTTGGGGTCCAAGAATTATTTTTTCCAGGTCGGTGAGAAGAGAGTTTAGATTCAAACTCCAAAGCCAAGCTCATAGCATTATACACCGTACGTGGTTTGTGAATCCTTACATCAGATTTCAACTCATCTTTAAGACCGTTCAAGAATACCCCTAAGAGACAATGGTCGGGCCAATTTGAG
Source organism: Flaveria linearis (assembly GCA_024085815.1). Classification (NCBI taxonomy): domain Eukaryota; kingdom Viridiplantae; phylum Streptophyta; class Magnoliopsida; order Asterales; family Asteraceae; genus Flaveria; species Flaveria linearis. The sequence continues at coordinate 15,498,818 of CM044010.1, forward strand.
ACCCGAGAGGATCTCTTAGCAAACTCCTGCCGGTATTCTTGAACTGATCCAGTTTGCTTGATGCTACAAAGAAATTCATCCGGGTTTTGGAATTCTGCTGGCCCAAAATTTTTGGTAAACGCTTGGGACAATTCTTCCCAAAAAGTGATAGGTTGGTCATTAGAGAGCCAAGAATAAAGATCCAAAGCATCACCTTCTAAGTGCATTGAAGCTATCTCAACCTTCTCCTCATCAGATATTTGATAATACCTGAAATATTTTTCTGCTTTCAGCAGCCACCCGCGAGGGTCTCCTCCGCTAAAAATCGGAAAATCGATTTGTTATAAGGCTTATAGGGCTGTCGACCCCTCCAAGAACTCTCCCCTTCATCATACTTGCTTCCTTTGGATCGTTCTCCTGCCTTTAGAGATGAAATATCCTGCCTCATCGTTTCAAACTGCGCAGCTAAGGCAGCCAACTGAACCGCAACAGGATCTGGTGGATTGTTGTCGTCGCCCGAGTTACTCCGGGTTTGCACCATGTTTTCGTTTCCCGGCAATGGAACCAAATGATAGAACCCAAAAGATTATATTGATTGAAATAAAGAGAACAAGGATAGTGGCCTGATTCGAGATAGGCGATCTCCAAATACAACAAGTACAAAGGTAATTCAAAATGACATGCAAGAAATGAAACACTCAAACAAATATATAATGTGAAATTTTCTTTAGTGGGTTTCCTTTCCTTCTTTCCAGCTCAACTGCCCCACTAACCTTCCAGCATTTCCTCCTTCCTTTTAGCTCCACTCCACTTAATTTTCCTGCTGTTTGTCCCTTCTTTTCAGCTCCACTGTCCAGTTGTTTCCAGCCTCACGTAATGGGTTGAATGGGTCAAACCCTGATCCATAAATCAAGTCAAGCTGCTCCAGATTGCTTGCCTCTAACCCGACTCCTTTTTCTTTGTTTTATTGCGTCGTGAATACACTTTTATAGGAGTTGGGTATGCATCACCATATCAACACTTTTTCTCAATAGAAATGATTTGAGCCTATGCATTTGAATACATTTTCGAGGGACTTTCAGCCTGAATGACCCACTCAGTTCAGTTCACTGTTTTCCTATGTAGTTAGATCTCTTAGCTTAACCCATTTGCCCCTTTGAGATAAAGATATCACAAATTGAAGTGCTTATATGGAAATGGCTTGAAACCACCACCTCTAGCTTGAAAAAATACTTCAAACCTTTTTCAGTTTCTTTGAATCTCTGTTCTATGTTGTGGTGACCAAGATGTATTTAATGCAGGGTTTAAATTATGTTGCCGCATTATTGTTACTGGTGATGAAAACAGAAGAAGACGCGTTTTGGATGTTGGCGGTTCTTTTGGAAAATGTATTAGTAAATGATTGCTATTCAAATAACTTATCAGGTTGTCATGTAGAACAAAGGGTGTTTAAAGATTTGCTGAAAAAGAAATGTCCAAGGTATTACTCATTAACGTTGTTGATCTTATGTATTATTATAAAGTTGATCGCTTTTAAACTTTGACGATTCTGTGATGCAGTATATATGCTCATTTAGAAGCTCTTGAGTTTGACGTCTCCCTTGTTGCCACTGAGTGGTTTCTTTGCCTTTTTTCAAAGAGCTTGCCTTCAGAGGTTAAGATTACTGCCTCAACTCTTTTCCACACGCACACATACACATACACACACACACACACACACACACACACACCTCTCTCTCTCTCTCTCTCTCTCACACACACACACACACAAACACATGCATGTATATGTATCTTATCTATATGTACAGCATGTATATGTATCTCATGACTCATCTATATGTACATGCACATGTATGTATCAGAATATCTAATAGTTCTGTTCCTACTAAACTTACGCAGACAACTTTGCGAGTTTGGGATGTACTATTTATGAAGGAGCAAAGGTTTTACTTAACATGGCTCTTGCTATATTCAAGGTGATTCACTTATTATGTCTTTACTTATAGACTTATACAAATGTCTACTCTTTCTATTCCATTAAAAATGAAATTGCAACTTGGAATTAGAAAAAGGTTTGATTATTTATGAGATGTCTAAAATAGCCTCCTATATACATACTACCTAAGCATTTCCATCTTCTATGTATTGATCTTTTCAACAAAAATGTACTTTAATCCATGACGTCTCCTACACAGTACACACATAGACATGCTTAGAAAGTCAAGTGGGAGTAGAAGTATAACAATATTAAATAAACAGAAGTGAAAAGGAAATTTGAAATATCACTATGTAAATTGAAGGTTGCAACACTTAAATTAAAGTATGTTATATATTAACACAAAGTAAAACATAGTAATATACTTGATCCAAATTTAATGTCGGATATTAAAGTACAACTTACTTCATCATTATCAGTGTTAATTACCTTGATTAACTTTGGGAGTCCTATCCATCAAAAGTGAATGGAGCTGCTAAGCTTGTCATATTTAAATTTTGTCGATTTGACTCCCCTAGGCCGTGGAGTCAGGTGTCTATTGACCACCTCACCGAGTACAACTCTTTGACATGACGAGCCTACTTATAGGGTAGATCTCATAACACCACATACTCGCCAAGGATTACTCGTAGTGAATTACTTCAGAGCATGATATATCCATTGTCACTAATAGCATGCTTTGTACGCCCTGCCATCCTGCCACTCTATATCAAATGACAATAATACCCGACTAAATAGGCTACAAAATTTGAACTTCATACATTAACACCCTGGTTAGAAAATAATACTTCAAATGTGGGATTTTGAAAGTACATATTCCTACAAAACATCCAGGTGTTAAAAATCTTTTTTATGAAAATGTTGCATTTATCATAGATTATCCTAGAATGGAGGGGGTAATAAATTTGCAAAAAGTAATAAGTCTTGTGGTCCTACTGTTATTGCAGATGAAGGAAGAGGAGTTGCTAATGGCAAATCATGTCGGGGATGTAATCAACGTAATACAGAATACCACTCATCATCTCTTTGATCCTGATGAACTACTGACAGTAAGTCTACCCTCTATACATGTGTGTCTTGTTTTTTCACCACACTGATATAAACAGCTGCTTTGATCATACCGTAAAATGACATAATATTTGATACTTACGAGTGCAGGTTGCCTTTGATAAACTCGGGTTTATGAGCACAAATATATCAAAGGAACGGAAGAAGCAAGAACCAGCCGTAATGGCAGAACTTGATCAAAGATTAAGACGGCTAAATTCTAGTAATCTGGACGATAATAGCTGACTTTTGTGATTTATGTTGGATTAAACCTTAATATACTTGGACATGGTGTACAAATGCTAAAGGCTGCAATGTTTAGCATGTTTGTTATGGACTCATATCTAATTATTTATGTTTATGAGGTAACTTGCCTCGCGAGTGCAATGGATTTGTTTTTAAATCTTGTAGCTTCTTTCGAATCTTGCTGTCTGTACCGGCTGATGGTTCTGTATGTTTTTTTGGAGTATTTGGTTTATAGAGGTGGGTGTATTGACCCACAAAACAGTATTCTTTACACATCATTTTAGATGTTATAAATAACTTGTTTTTATAATAAAGTTTTATACCTTTTAATCATTGCACATACATGTTTTATGAAGAGGTAAACCACCCCTCTTCACTGCAGCTCACATCTGGAGCTCTAAGCATACTGCCATAGTGCCATTGAACATAAAATGTCCTGATAATAGCAGGAAACTAGCTAACCAGGTGTACCGACAAACAGGAGCCATTGGCATACAGGCTATTGGTCGATGATACCTGCATGTGTGGGGTAAAACAGGAGATTGACAACTGAGGGTCACATAATTCTGAAAGCGTCATCTAAGCAAATTACGAACAACAAAACCCGATAATCTATCATCCATGCTTTGTCGATGTGTACACAAGTCTTGATAGTTTCTTTTAGCAACATTTTTGATAACCTTTTTTCTAAATCAAAAAACATCTTATATTGAATTATTAATGCATATATATAGGCAACAGTATTCATCTGCGTGGCTTAAAATCTGTTAGTGAATAATATTCGCCGTTAAGAACAAAATATTTGGTTGGGTCTGATGATCCAAAAGGACCAAAAAGTTCCATACACTCGAACAACTTCAGGACACAATTATCCATTTCAACATTCCTAACAGAAGCATGAATCATCTTCCTCCTTTATAAACCCTAATTTAACATCCTAATTACCAATCAATTAAAACCCTTAACCAAACAATGAACAAACAACCTTATCATCATCATCACCACTATCTTCAGATCCTTCAATCATAATCATCATGTCCGATTTGGACGACATTGACCTCAACCCAGAAGACTTCTCATCATCTCTTCCATTAAAAAAGGTCCCATACGGCGACGTTTACGAAGCCTCACGCGCCGGCGACGTCGATCGGCTGAAGTACTTATTAGAGTCCGGTGTTAACGTCAACGCGCGTGACCAATGGGACTCTGTGGCTCTGTATTACGCTTGTTTAGCGGGGCATCTTGATGCCGCTAAGATGTTGCTCGAGAATGGTGCAATCTGTTCAGAACACACGTTTGATGGTGATAGATGTCATTATGCAGCGTTGAATTTGAAGGTGAGGAAGCTGTTGAAGGCGTTTGAAGCTCGACCACCGCCGTTGGCCCCGTTGCAAGGGGCTTTGAGAGAAACGTTTCTTGGGTGTGAAGCTAATAGAGGGTATTTGGAACAGTTGGATGGGCAATCACAGTTTACAGGTATGGGTTGTTGAAAAAGATTTGAACTTTATGCATTTGGTTATGATTCTTTGTTGATTATGCTGGTTAATCATCAAGTCTTTAAGTACTTGATTGATTATTGTCACTTGTTTGCCGTTATTGTTGTCCATTGTGTTCTTCTTGGTGTCGATTGTATAGTGCTTGATTATTGATCCTTGTATATTGCTGATCGTTGTATGCTTTTGTTTTTACTATATACTGATTGCTTAGTATGTGCTGTCTGATCAAAGTACCAGTGAGTGCTTCTTGTATCTTCTGTATATTGATTGCCTTGTTGAACACTCGCCGTATGGGTGACTGGATTTTATTGTGTCGGAGGTCTCGTTGGAAGCAGCCTCTCTATCCTTTGGAATAGATGCAAGGCTTGCCTACATCCTCCCCTCAATGTACATTGTATGGTTATGGTTATGCTACTAAGTCTTTAAATAGTTTGATCGCCGTGTTGCAGGTAGTTAGTTAGTTATCTGGTTTCTATTCTTCATCGTCATAATATTCAATATAAGAACTAATTTTTTTATATAGTTATAGAACTTATAGTGTTTTAGTGGATTTACTTGATAGTTGATAAGAAAGTGGTGATGACTAGGTAATTTGTCTAATGGAGGAACAAGTCCCAGCTATTTCCCTCCAGATGTTATATTTTATCTCCATGGAAGACCAATTGAAGCGCATAGAGTGATCTTGAGTGCCAGATCACCCTATTTCAAGAAGAAGTTCGAAACTGATTGGAGGAATCGGAAAGAAATAAGATTCTCGAGAGAGAAATTGTCTTATCCTGCATTTTACAGTCTTATTCACTTCTTTTACTCTGATAGACTCGAGATTGCAGTTGATGATATGGAAGATCTTGTTAGGATATGTAAAGTTTGTAAGTGTGAATCGTTGCAGACAGTGATAGAAAAAGAAGTGAGACATCAAAAGTATGCGGATTATAAGGCGTTACAAGATATAGATAATTCTCAGAGACGATATATATTACAGGGTAGTTCTTTACCTGAAGATGATCGTCTCCCTGCTGCTTTATCACGTGTTCTTCAAATATGTCTTAATAATTCAGTTAAAGAGGAAAAACATGATGATCTTGTGTCACGATTTGGCTCGATGAACATAAGTGGTTTTGAAGATGATCTTGCGGATGTTAATATCGAAGTTGATGATAAGATTTTCCGTTGTCATCAAGTTATTTTGGCTTCAAGATCTGAATACTTTAAAACCAGATTATCACGTATGGAGGATTTTCTTGAAGGGAAAGATGGTTTACCAGGTTACAATCTTCCACTTATTAAGGAAAATGATCTTAGCATGGAAGCTTTTGAGAAAATGATCGAGTACATGTAAGCTTCTTTTTTTCTTCTTTATTTATACTTTGACACTGTTGGACTTTACTAAACAAGGTTTCATGATTACACATTTAGCTGTAATTAGTTTGTGTTTGGCAAAAAGATGATGGGTATGATTTTATGACTTATTTAGGGACAAATTAGTTGTAGATTCGGAGTAGGTATGAAGCTGCTGTAAGAAGACTGGTTTTTGAGATATATATAAATTTACATGATGCTCCCTAGCTTTAATCAACTAAATTCGATTCTCATTCTTCAAGTCGCAATAATCACTATGAAAATGCACATTGAAACCGCCATAAAGGGCAACTTGTTTTCAAAAGGATAGATGCATATTTCAGTTGACATAAAGAAAACAAATTTTATCCATAAACATTATTAGTGCGGTTGTCAAGATAAGGGGGTCAACTGGGGTGGGTAACAAGTCAAAACAGGTACGTTTTAGACATGGTTATTATAGGTGGGCCGGTTGGGGTTGACCCGCAAACACTTTTCTGTCCATCTTGTTATTTTATTTTTGACTTATTACTGCTTTAAATATAATTACAATTTACAAAACTATATTATTACATTAATGACATAAATTTTTGACTAAACAGCTCAGGAGGTTTAAGGTTGTATACTTTATGCATAAAAATATGTTTTCGCCGAGTTTCAATGCATTCCCTTTTAGTTATTTTTTTTTATCTTCATCCATTTGAGATAAAATATAGCCCAAACTGGCCTGCTTATAAGTAGATGGGCAGAAATTACCACCTCTATTTACTATTGTCATGCCATAATGGGTAGTAAGAGTGAATCAGGAACATCTTGTTAGTTTAGTAATTATATTGTTTGTTAGGTGGAAAGAGTACATCATTTTATGCAACATCCTTTTGCTTTGCCACAGGTACACTGACAGTTTAAAGGATATCAACCCTGAACAGGTATTCTACACGCATCTTTAAAATTTTGTATAAACTGAAAATGTCAAAAATGTAAATACTAACATTTGATAAATGATTCTATTCTATCGAGCAGGCTGAAGAAATGTTTGATGCTGCATCAAGATATTTATTATTTCCTCTTAAACGTGCGGTAGCTGATGCCCTACTACCTCATATGGAAATGGTCCCTCCTTCAGAATTATGCCACTGGTTAACATTATCAGACATGTATGTTACCACGTGCTTATTTGATTAGTTCTTTAAAACTCGTACATCATATTTTAATTTATGAAAATGATTTTTTTGTAGGTATGGTGTTTTGAAGATTCGAGAATATTGTCTGGATGCAATAGCTTGCAACTTTGAGACGTTTGCAGATACTAAGGAATTTAGAGCAATGCTTTTAACACTGCCACCACCGTCTGGTGATTCATCACTTCGTACCACTGTTCCAAGTGCTCCTGGAGCAGAAATGAAGATGACAGAAGGAAATGTTCTAGATGATTTGCGTGAAAAATGGCTGGAAGTTGAAGCAGGAGAACTTGATAAAAGAGATGAAAGTGCATTACTTTTTGATAAACGCCTTGAGATGCTTGTGATGGTGGCACAGCAAGAACAATCTGTAGCTGATACCGAGTAATTTTGTTCTTTAAAATGTTGAAATATGTTAGATTTCATCAATAATACACCAAATTTGTTCTTGTTCCATGATATATACACGTTTAATTGTTTGAAAGTAAAAAACATGAGCCAATTTTGCATGTATTAACCAACAAGGGGATCTAAAAGAGCCAGTTACAATTCTAATATCATATAACAAAATTTACTTATTGTTAATAATTAATATTACACTTATGTTTTTATAATTATTCATTATCATTTTCAACTGTTTCTTCTTTCTCTTGTGTAACACCATCTTCACTAGCAGCTTCATCCATGGCTGCATCCCCCCCTTCTTCAGGCGGTCTATCTTCTTCTTCAGGTGGTCTATCTTCTTCTTCAGTCTTAACCTTCTGTAGCAAACTCCAGTACATGATGCTTGCAGTCAAAATCAGGATCATCTTCGGGTTAACCTGCCAACAAATTGTACTTCAATTCATTACCCTTTGAAAGGTCAGTTTTTTTTTTAGTTTTTTTTAAAAAGGAGTAACATTTTTACCTCCAGAATGTCCTCAGGCAATAAGAAGATGGAACACCCAAGCTTTCTTGCAACACTAATTATATATGTCGCGTTCAACTTCTTATCTTCCTCTGTGATTTCAACAACAATGAATAAGTCATTACTTTTATGAAGTTCAAGGATTATTGCATCAAAATGATTAAAGTTCGAATTTTTACCATTCTCGCCCTTGGTAACAAGACCCCAGTTCACAACCCTTTTGTCCACTGCACTAAGAAGCTCAAGGAAGAAAATACCGTCTGATAGTCGTTTATCCTATCAAAAAAATCCATAGAATAAGATTCATGGTTAACTATTTTGGTCTTATTTGTGTTTTTAGTAGTCAATCATCTTTGTTTTCTCACTCATATAAGGTAAAAACTTTCCAAAAAAATCAATTCGAGGTATTCCTTAACCTTGTTAGCAACATAACAGAAAAAAGTTAACGCATTCAAACTTAGACATCCTATTTTTTACCTTCTGTACAAACTACAGACAGTATCTTATATTGAATTTTTTGAAAGTCAGGTTTTTATGGGTGAAAACAAATATGGTTACCTAAGAATCAGACTGAAAGCGGTTAACCATATTAATGATTACCTTAAAGCTCTCCATTTGTGTTTTCCCTGACTGTTTGACTTTCATGTTTGCCCATTGTAGGATATCAGCATCAGTTATCTCTTTTCCTTGACCATGAGTTCTTAAATTTTTTAGCAGTTGAAGCATGCTAAATCTCATCAACTGCCATAAGAAAGCTGGTAACAAAACCAAACACATTTAATAATTTTGTTCAATTTATAATAGATATAAGTATATAACTGCGTGTAAATAACAATTAACCTATTATAAGTTTCTTGTTTCCTGAAACAATGTCAGCTCCAGCAACATTTACAAGAGAGAAATTTAATCCTTTCCCAATCCTTACAACTTGATTGCAATTCTCAACTTTTCTAAATGGCATCTTGATTGGAGGTTTTGTCGCTTGCTTCCACACAACCGACCCTGGGGCAAGTTTGTCAAGAACTTCAAGAAGAACCCATCTGAATGCGAAAAATATAAAAATTTAACTTCAAAAGGTATGAATCATTAACTGCTTATCATTATCATGCAAACACGTCCTTTTTAATTCTATTTTAATCTTAAGCTCACCCGTTTCTTACATCCTCCCACACGTTATTAACATGTGTTTCGACTCCAAGACTGTTGATCCACATTCTAAAACATCGTTCTTCCCTTGATGTGCTTTCATCATCAGTCATCATCTCGGCGAATGAAGACTTCGTTTTATCTATAGTAAGCCCATTCCTGTTAATCAAATTACATTACATCTGATTCATAATTGACCATATTTATCTAGTATTTATACATTTAAAAGGAGTCACAAGACTCGCCTATGCTGAAATATTTGGGCAACAAATGCAAGATTTAAATTTGTGGACCCTTCTACAATATCCTTAGACGTAACATATCTTTTACAGTCCAATTTCTCTGCTTGTTCAAGAATCAAGTTTGCTCTTTCTGTGGGATCTTTTGTTTCCAAAGTTTTAGTGGTACCATGTTCAGGAGCAAGAACATTAAGTAAATGTGCATACGCCTCTCCATCCTACACGCGACCTAGATAAGTTAGCTAAAAGTGTGTAAATACAGCATTTCCACAATAATCATAAACAAATACCTTTAGATCAGTTGAAAAGTTTGTAACTTCCTTTTTGTATCCTGCTTTCTTTAACTGAAAGTTCATCCATTTTAGAAGAACTTTTTCTGGTGCCAAACCCATGAGTTCTTCAGCTTCCTGTTATATAACATTATCGAGATGTAAATCAAGCGTATAAAACTACAAATAAAAAGAAGTCTGCAAGCAACCAAACAAGCCCTCAGACCTTACTATCTTCAACCATTGCTGCAAGCTCAGGAGTTTTCTTTAGGTCAACAGTTGATAGAAGTTGTATCTGATAGTGCCAACAGTAAGAAATAAATATTAATACAAGCCGTGAACTAAATTGACCAAAATAAAGCCCATAAGTAAATTACCTTAATTATCTGAGATATCAATCCAAGTAATAGATGGGGCTGTAAACATGAACAAAAAGAAAAAACTTTAGTACAGACCAAGTACTATTAAGTTATTTATTACTATTATTATTGAAATGATATAACTCACTAATCATACCTGACACACTAGTTATTTTAGAAGACTAAAAATTTTATGCACAAAAGACGTTTTTGGTAAACCCAACATATTCCGTTTCAACCTGTACTAAAAGGTACACATTTTGATCTGTTACCCAACCCGTCCGACCCGCCCATTTGTGATGATATGTTTTCAACTTACTCTTCCCTCAGCCAAGTCCTGTGTGCCAATGTTAACTACAGTGCAGCCTATAGCCTTTGCAGAATTAAGACAAAGAGTGTGATTCTCATTTCTTTCCCATGGATTGAGAATCTTTTTCGTGTTAATAGCTCGCTCGTCTATTGTACCCGGAACAGCAACATTAATTAACTTACTACAAAAATAATAATTAAAAGTAATCAACATAACTTCCATTAAATAAACAAATTAACAATAGAACTTTTGAATTACTAATAAATACCATAAAAGAACTCCATCTTTAGCAAGATCAAATAAAGCATTGGAAGAAGGGTCTAAAGGAAGAAAATTCTTCAAAATTTATCTTCTCCGAGATAGTTGTTAATATGAGAAACATATGACGCCTTTTCTGTCTCACTAATGCTGTGTCGAAGGGTAGTTGTGGATGATTTCACGAATGATGCAGTCGTTCTGAAAGTTTTTGAAGTCCCCATTTTTGCACTTGCTCGAGATTGTAAGTTCAGATACACCTGTAATCATAATAGTTTTCTTCTAAAAAAATCCCACGACTTCCCTTTTCAATACTTGAAGACATACGAGGGTGTTTGGCATTGTGTTTCGAAAGTGAATATAGTGTACCCAAACACTAGGTACTGATAATTAGTGACTAAGTGTGATACACAGATAATAAGGCTTATAACGCAATGCCAAGCACCTTTAAACAAACTAGACCATCAAGATTGAGTTTCATGTGACGATAGTTGATCCACTCACCCGAAGGAAGGCCTCAAAGTCCAACTCTTTGTCCAAGTTAGAATAAGAGTCGCTTAGCATACGGTTAACATCATCCTGGCTTGCTACCTCATTAAAGGGTTTTAACTTTGCCAAAATTGGTGGTAAATCCTGTATCGTGACTGTGCCAGATTCGCTTCTTGCTGAAATAAACTATATGGGAATCAATCAATCTATAGATTTATATCAAGTCAATGAGCAATAAACTATATGGGAATCAATCAATCTATAGATTTATATCAAGTCAATGAGCAAGATATGAACATATATCGCGTACTTTGGTTCTAAGTTTACGAAGCTCCACTTGAGTGAATTGGCTTTGCAGCCATTGATCATTAACAAAGACACCTTCGAATGTAGACATCTTTCACTCGTTGAGCAAATCTTGAAACATATCAACGAAAATTAATCGAGAAGAACCCAGATGAATCAATGTCTGAAATGACTAATGCACATGAAAATTCAAGAAAAGAAAACTGCAAGATTGGATTTTTACCATCAAGAATCACAAGATTCAAGAAACCTGAGATAAGATCAAGAAAACAGATAACAAAACCTTGACAAGATTGATCATGGATCGATAATCCACATCGGAGAAGCCGAAGAATCGATGTGCGGATGGATATTTTTCGTTTTGTTTTTTTGAATGGAAGAGGATGGAGGGGGTGTGCGTATAGAGTGGAGAGAAAATCGCATTGCCTATGGTGAACTTTGGGGGATTGAAATCAAAAAGATGATGATGATTAATGAATTTGCATGTATTGTGTCTTCTTAACATGGGATTTGCTCACTTTGAGAAAATTACAAAATCAGTCCCTCAATGTTACATGGAGATTTGGTCATTTGACTTTGTCAATCAAGATTCAAGAAGGCCTTTGGTCTTGCAAATATGAAAATGTAAATAAATACACATATGACATATTAAAAGTGTAATGTAATATGCCTTGAATATACATGAGACCTCATTCAATAACATTTTGCATATAAGCACTAACTTGAAATTAAATGTCCAATCACAATCATAGATGGTAGCAAATGTTAGTCATGTGCTTGCTAGAACAACTAAACTTGATGGTATATATAGATGAAACTGTTAAAATTGATCATTTACACAGAGATTAAAAACGATAACAACACCAATACTAACATTTTAAGGGAATTTTTATATATGTAATATTGATCATCCATATGCATGTGTTTTAAAAAAGTAAAATTGAAACCATAGTAAAGAAATGAACCTTCAAGAAAAGATTCCTTGAACTGCTAGTGGATGAAATGAAAGAGGAAGGAAACGTGTTGATTGATGTGATGTGGATTGAAATCCATGTAAATATAGGTTGATTAGGTGGTATTTAAGAGTAAAAAATTATGATGATAGAAAAATTAAATGTGTAAATATATATTACATAAAAACTATAAAAATTACATTCTTGTTTAGGCCCATAGTATTCCTTAACGCCAAAGGACATTGAACTCGATGTGGACACATTAAGGGCGTTAAACATCACTCCGGTGTGGTGTTAAGGGGCGTTAAGGGCCCTTCTTGTTAACATGTTAACGAGCGTGAACTGGGAGGAAAGTGAGTTTTAAGTGTAAAACTAAAACTAATATGTGATTAAAATTAATATGTACTAATTAAATAAAAAAATGGATGAGATAAAGATTAGGGACGTTAAACAATTTCCTCGGGGTCACGTGGAGTGAAGAAGGTAAAGTGGGTGATGTGACAGCTACGTGAAATCAAGAGGCATAAGAGTACACCAGACCATAGTCTTGCATGCCAAGTTAAATTTTATATATGAAGCTCGGGCTTGAACTAGTAGAAACTTCAGCTCGATCTAGCTTGTTTAAACTCGTCTTAATTTAAGCTATTAACAAACCAATCTCAACTCTCAACTAGCTCACTAATGTCAACTAATTTACGGTTTACACCCCTCGAACTACTAATATATTTGTAATAGTTTAAAAAAAGATATCGTTGCTAGCAGAGAACATAAAAAGTAGTATGCAAAAGATTTAAAAACATATATTAGATATAATACAAGGGGTCAAATTGAGATATTAAAAACTGAAGGGTTTAATTTGAAAACTTTTGTGGTCACCCAATGTCAAATTGAATAATTGATAAACCCTAATCATTTTACTATCTAATAGTACGTATTTCAGAGTTTATATTCTTGTTCTAGAAGTGTTGTTACCGATCATCTATTGTGTCTTATCTTATTCATTGTAGGATAAAACATTACTTTTATGATCATTTCCAAGACCATGACTTAGCATAACAAAACCACCGTGATATGAAACTAACATGAGTGAAGTTGTTTGGCGAGTTTGATCCCCCGACTTTGGACTTTATTTCTTTTTCTTCTTTCGTCGGCTTCAAAGAAAATATCCGGGAGTTACATTGGTTTACCAAATTTTTTTTTTAGTTTTTTTTTTGGGTTACCAAATATGCTTTTATTCCACCTTTGTTATCGAAGGGTTAATCTTGATCGGGTCACCAGGAGTTTTATTTAGTCGCATGTTTTTTTTAGTTTATTGTAGGTTATTTTTCCTTTTCCCTTAGGTGCAAGGGTTGTTTTTCTCTAGTTGATGTACCTTTATGTATGAACAAAAGTGGGTCCTAAAAGCAGTTAATTCTAATGTTTCATGTGAGCTTTTTTTTTTTTTTGTTTATTTGGGGCCGGAATCAACATTCATCTATGCTATCTGAATAAAGGTGATACTGTTATGTAAGGAAAAAGTTTGTGTAACGTTCCACGGCCTTAGACAAATACGCAAGTATAGCTGCAGGATATTGAGATAAATGATTCGGCTTTAAAGGTACTTTAGTTTCATGGTGTTTTTTACTTTAGTGATAATTACCTGTTCTTTCTTTTCTTCTACCAAACAGGAGATCACTAAAAAGACATGACCATGATAACTATTAGTTTTAACTTGCTATATTCCTTCCAAAAAAAAGTTTTAACTTGCTATATAAGCATCTGATGGCCAATGAGACACAGGAGCATAAGCTTAAACAAGATAGATGTCTATCTAATCAAACATCACTTTATAACCTAATTATTTTCTTTTTCCATTCACCTTTTACTATGCCAATCTTTAGATGTCGATTACTGCAACTATCAATTGTCGCTTTGTTAGTTTTTTAATGATTTTTTTGCAAGGTGTCTAGAAAACATGGACTTTACACATAGGATTGCATCTAAGAAGAGTCATTGGTTTATCAACTGCATCATAACTGCCATGGTAAGAATCCGGTTTTAAGATGACTCAAAGCTGAAATGAACACCAAACTCGGTTTGTATGAGCGGTATTTATGATTTCTGCCATATATAAGTATACATTTGTTATTTTTAGGTGACCATGAGAACTTGTTGCTGGTAAAACTCACGTGACTTTTAATACCCTGCTACCAGCAGTATCAGGTAAATCACAGTTTGCGCTGACAGGTGGCCTTTCAAGTGCTTATGACTATAAACTAGTTGAAATGATGCAAGATTTGAACCTGAGACCTACTACCATCCGTTGAATGTTTTTATTATAATTGTTATGGTGGATCAAACTGAGCCCAAGAAATACAAAAACATAAATTTCATGAGTTTCTCATTATTGTAGAGAAGTAAGTGCCTTTCTTTCATATTCATTTACCTTTAACTTTAAGTGTATTACTTTCACTTTTTAGTAAAAGTCTATGCTGACAGACTGGACCATCATTTTGTATGTTTTACAAAGATGCTGAATGCAACCTCTTACAGTCATGTAATAGGTCTGAATCTAGATCTAATATGCTTGATCTCCTTAGTATCATCAAAAATAAAGTGAAGTCACATAAGTAGAGTTGCATCATCCCAAAGTAGTCCCCATTAGACTTTTAAGAGTCAAAAGGAACGCGTTTAACTTCAAAATTAATAACAATCATTATGGTTTTATACACCTCATAAAAAGATGCTTGCAACACAATAAAGTGATTTATAAACCAAAAACATATTGAGATTCAACATACATATGTACAAGCATACACTAAAAATGTGTACTTTTTTTTTTCTAATACCATGCTATAAATGATATATGGCTCAACCCTGAATTTCCATGTATTGATCACTGTATAATTTGTCTACTACATGAGACGAAGGATAGAAATATACGAATATACCAACGTAAATATCTCATAATTCGCGTACTAAAGTGTACTAAAGTGATCACCACTACTTACAACTTCACATCAAGATGGCATAACGCATGCTGTCACTAACCATAAGATGATTCACCTCTGATACGCGCGTGTGGTCACCCGACACCCAAACGCCATCAGTACCGCCAGTTATATGTGGGTGAGAAGATATGCATGATACAAGTGAGAGTGGAGCTCTAACAATACTATGTATAAGAGAAAGACCGTTTCGCCCTTGCCTTGTATGATGAGCTATAATTGGAAACTCAGTTCCATTTGCTTCCCCAAACATGTTTTCATCAGCCACTTTATGGCTTTTCCTCATGTTTTCTATGTTCTGCCTCATCGCCGCAAGTATCCGCCTCATCGCCGCCAGTATGAGTAGTGTTTTTCTTTGATGAAAAAGAAATTAAATTACACACTACTTCTCTTAGGTTGTGTAGGAATGAAGGTAAGAAAAAAAGGGCTTAAAAGGAGTCCTTTCTATAATGGCATGTTGATAGTGGTGGAGTTAGTGGTAGTACTTATCACAAAAATGTTTATGGAAGTGCTTTTATAAGGGCTCACTTTTGTTTTTTTATATATATGGTATTTTGTAGGGTCACTTATAATCTTGATTAGTTATAACAAGACAATAATAATTTAATTAAAAAAAACTAAAATTTCTTCATTTAAGCATAAAGAAGTTGAAACCTAACAAGATCTTGATTCTGATGAAGTACAATTGAATCTCATCATACCATCTTGATTTCTCACTTATCTAAACAGTTTGATGTTGGGTATTTTTATTTATTAAAATCAAATTTTATATGATATTTTAGTTTTTTATAGGGACACATTATTCTTTGATCATCAAGAAATTAGATCAGAAGAATATCTTCATAAAGAATCAATACTTTTGATAGACTTGTGGCAGAACCATGTTGCAAGTACCACAGGAATTGCTGCACTTTGTTCATATTTGATTCTTGCTTGCATTAAAGGTATGCACCTTAAAAGGAATGTAAAAATTCGTCATATATTTTTATCTTTCCACTGATATACTGTGTTCTGAGAGCATATCAGTCAATGTTCATGAGGCCTTAAAATTATATTATTTAATCAATTTTGATTATTTGAAAGATTATTTTATTTGGGAAGTGGTAAACTAGATGAAGCTAGTTACCAGATCATGAAAGTTGTTTACTTGACCATCTTTCCTCTTGTGGTAAGTGATATTGGCATCATTAATAATCAATTGTATACAAGACAAAAGAGAAACAAAAGAAAATAAGTTAAATATGAACCATTCAGAACTAATTGGCATATTGATTTTGTATGCTTTAGGCCAGCTCATCAAAACTCATCTTTATCCTGTTAGAAAGCTTAATTGCTTTTTAATATTCCATAATTTATTTTCAATATTTTGCTGCCTTTGAAACTTTGTATGCTTTGCATGCTTTGCTTGTTTCTCACGAGAGTTGTATGTCAGTTGCTTTAGTGGCGGATCCAGAAGTTTTTTTAGATGTTAGCCTCCCAATGCTATATACTTATATAACACATAAAATACAATTATAAGATACTGTGTAACACATAAGTTTCTATTTATTAGAAGTCTTCGCTGGTTTGCTAGATTTTGTGACCACAATTTAATGATGAATGGTCTCTAAAACCATCATGGGTGTGTGAATACCAAAAAAGGGAGTCAACCACTTATTTACATGGAAAACCATTCATTTTGGGACATGAATCTTGATTGCACTTGCAGGGACAGCATCATTATCTTATCTCTTCATTAATGAATAATATATTTTATAGAAAAAAGAGGATTAGTGATTAAAAGAGGTACCAGTGTCAACACCAGTAGAGGTCAAAAGGTCAAAGATAAGTGGTATAATGTTGTTCAAATGGGAGCCAAACAAGTACCAACTTGTACTTAATACTATTTATGATTGGAATTGAGCTATTTTGATTGTACCATCCTTACACCTTAAGTTAAATAATTGCTTCCTCCACTAATATTCTTGTGATGATTCTTCATCTCCATGACTAGATGCCATTATCAGTATCTTTTTATTGCTATTGGTAGAATATTAATGGTAACTTAAGTAATTCAATCATCTATTCATCTATGATTGTCTTTATAAAGTTAGAACATAACTCTTTCATACAACATAATCATAACCACTTGTGTTTTTCGTGCAGTATTCAATCGTTGAGATTCGACGAAAGTTATCACAATTTATAATTCTCGAGGGTAGCATGGATGTCACGTGCTTTTATTAGAAGCAAAAAGGAGCGAAAGGAACTCCAAGGACTGTTTCTGCCAGTTTGATTACTACAAGGACTAACTATGCTAATAATCAAAGTTTGCGTTAAAATTCTCCAAGAACCGCAGTGTCGCCATCCCAACAAGTGGCGTTTTCTATTTAAGGAGGAAAAAAACACGTTGATAGGATTGACGATTAAGGATTAGAACCAAAGGCGTGTTGATGTTACTTATAAAAGAAGTTTAGTGGCTTAAAAGACATAAGGAAAAGTAGAGTGACCAACTTGTGAAATTAATAAAAGTACATTGGTCAACTGTGGTCCATTCTCCACCACCTCATATTCCATAATAGTTGTAAAAGAACACACAAAGAAGTAGAAAATCTATTTATGTAGTACAATTTTATTCCTTCACAATAATGAAGGTACATTGAACTTTTTTTACATAATATGACACGAATAATACGACGCGTAATCATTTTTATGATGATCACAAATAAACAGTTAAACACTAAAGATTAGGGTGACTTGTGGTTTACATATAGTTTGCATGTCATTATAACACAATAAACATAAGTACAGAAGTTGTTCAACTTAATAAAAAAAATTAGTATTAATTTAGAGTCTTTATATATTAAGGGCCTCAAGTTTCTTGATTGTATACTAAATCGTACATTATTTTTCGATTATTTGAATATGGTTTTGTAAATTTTTGTCTTGTCAATATTTGAGAAAGTGTTGTGAGAAGAACTCTTTTTTTTTCTTTCATTTACCGTTGTGATTTCTTTAACATTATTTAAACTATTATATCTCAATAGGTTATTCATGAATTTTGTTTAATTTTCAGTTTGACACGGACAATAAATCATCAACATATAAGTAAAATGTTTTCTTTCAATAAAGCTCACTTCAACTCTAATATGTGTGATAGTGTACGTGTATTTTAGAAAAATGAGTATTAATTACCAGACTCATTAATTGGTCCGTCGCCCTCGCCCGATAACATCGCAGGAGGCAATCGACTCATTATTCGAAGTTAAGCCAATGGGTGAGGTTCGAACTACTATCTCCACCCTACAATCGCATTACACTCGTGCCTTGACTAGGGATTCTGTGACCGTTGTCATGTGTTTGTTAGAAATTGTTTATCATACATGTGTTTCTTCGTAGTTCCATGGTTAAAGATCTTAAAAATAGAAATATATTTTATGGAAAGAACATCGGTTTTAGACTCCGATTTTGGTACCTAAAATAATTAAGTTGACCCTCCACAATTGTAGATTTGTGGGATTTCAATTTAGATTACATAATATAGACACACATATATATTGTCAAATCAAGTTTAGTTGCTTATTTTATCTTAGTATAAGTTTTAATTTATAGATAAACTGAAATCGCATAAGTTAATTGGTAACATAATAGTGGATGCTAAGCATGTTACACTTATACATTAGGTTAAATCGGAAACGAAAATACTAAATTTTTATACTTTTTATTTTGTTAAGAGCATTAAAATAATTTAGCCGCCTTCTACACTATATGTAATTTCATGAAAAGAATTTATAGTTTAGACCGTTGCCTTTTTAGCGTGTGACCTAAGTTAGGTGGACAACTAGGCAATAAAGTGTATCTATAATTGAGAAAACATTGTGTTTTTTCACATGAAAAGCCAAGATATCTAACTTTTTCTTGAGGATAAGGATTTCGGGGCCACCCGACTTTGATATTTTGTTCGCGCAATGACACAAAGTCATTCAAACGTCATAAAGATTTGAAGATGATCATATGAAGATGATGATAGGACCAATAATCGATTCAACTATGTAAATGGCTCTTTGTTTCCTTCATCCTTATGGTCTTTGCTTCATTGATTAAGCTTCTTAATTACGTATTCAACTTTGATCATCTTAGTCTTCAAGAAATTAACAAGATATAAATGTGTGAGATATGATTGAGAAAACTCACAAATTGATGTAGAATTAGTTAACAGGAACGTAAATGGCAAAAGGAGGGTTCTTATAAGAATTCAGTTTAGTTGCTTGCATGATACGTAACAATATTACATTAGAAATAACATGAAACACTTGAATTTTCAGGAGTTATAACTTTTTTTATAAACATCAAACATGCATTACTTTATACCACCTATATTATAAACTTCTCCCTATCAGGTCTGAACATTTGTTTACTTTAAAGAGACGTTACATTTTATCACCGGGCTACAACCTAAGTGACAGGAATTATAACTTTTATCTGAACGGCCCTAACTGTTCTCACATACTCCTAATTACACATGTGTCTGATGTCGAACCAAGGACCTCCACCTAAGAAGCAAGAATTATAACTCGACCTTTGTCGGTAAAACTTATTGGACATTAAGCAATCTGAACTTCTACTTGATAGACTCGTTTATGATCAAGGGTGAAGCTTAATGAGGGACGGCCCGTCCCCCTCTTTTTTCGTCAGTGGTGTAAAATTTTAATCCGGTAGTGTAAATTCAAAATTCAAAGTGGACATCAACTGTGCTATTATTCGATTGTATTCGTAGTATTACATTGTGTGTTTCTATCAAAATCACTAATCATTTCATCAATGACCCAACAATCTTCATGTACAACCCTGTGTCAAACAGATGTTCGATCCTCAACAGCGTCCTTGATCCTTCTGATGAAATCATCAACACCCATCGTTCCCAGCTCCCCACCGAATCTAGATCTAACTGTAACACTCTGTGTTTCAACCTCCTTGGGTCCCACAACAGCCATTAACGGTATCTTTTGCTTCTCTGCATTTCTAATAAGCTTTGGCAGCCGCTCACCAGTGCACAACTCAACGCGTATCCCACTGGCTTTCATCTTCTCAGTAACATCTTTGCAGTATTCAAGCTAAACAAAGGACAAAAACATCCTCGTTAGAATCTTGAAACTCAAATGCTAATTTAGAATTTAACAGTGTCAAACTTTATTTAAAATTTAAAAATATCTGTTTAATTACTTGTGTGTCGGTGACTGGTAGAATTCGAGCTTGAATTGGAGAAAGCCACAAAGGGAAATCACCAGCATAATGCTCTATAAGTACGCCAAAGAACCGTTCTAAAGATCCAAGCACGGCTCTGTGAATCATGATAGGCCTCTTCTTTTCTGAGTTTGAATCAATATATGTGATGTCGAAGCGTTGTGGTAAGTTGAAGTCAACCTACACAAACAAAAAACCTTGTTTAATTACCATTACACACACAACTTAATTGCAATGACTAAGTGGCAAAACAGGCGGGCATGATGAGTTGGGTAACGGGTCAAAATGGATAAATAGGTAATTTTCTATAATATATTTTACACTTTGGGTGGCTTTCAACCTGCTTGACTCATTTTGACCTGTTTTCTTTCTAGCTAGTTTCTTTAATTAACACATTAACGGTAAAACATAATTTGGATCGATCCATTCATAAGTACTTACCTGTATGGTAGAGCATTGCCACTTCCTACCGAGGGCGTCCTCAATCTTGAGATCAATTTTCGGGCCATAAAAGGCACCACCACCCTCATCAACTTCATAAGCCCATCCTTTATCATCCAACGCATCCTTCAATGCGCTTGTTGCTTTGACCCATATATCATCATCACCAACCGCTTTCTCTGGTTTAGTCGAAAGGTTAACTTCATACTTGTCAAACCCAAATTGGAGCAACATTTGCTCAGTAAGATCCAAGACACCTCTGATTTCATCTTTGATTTGATCCTCTAAGCAAAAAATATGCGCATCATCCTGTAAATCAACAATATAAAGTAATCAACACACAACATGTACAAAATACATATAGATCAAAAGCTGCTACAAAATCAATGATATAAAGGTTTACCTGAGTGAAGCCTCTTACACGAAAAAGCCCGTGTAAGCTTCCAGATAACTCATATCTATAAACCGTTCCTAACTCTGCAACCCGAATTGGAAAATCACGATATGAGTGAGGTTTTCGTTTGTAAATTAAAATATGGTAAGGGCAGTTCATGGGACGAAGCTGATAAAGTTCTTCCTCGATCTTCATCTGGTCATACATATTCTCTCTGTAGAAATCCAAATGACCACTAATACTCCAAAGGTCCGCCTTTGCTACATGGGGAGTATACAAAAGATCATAACCGCGTTCCGAGTGAATCTTTTTCCATAAATCTTCAATTATGTGCCTCACAAGAGCTCCTTTCGGATGCCAGAAGACTAAACCTCCACCAGCATCATCCTATAGATATAAAAAAAAGATCTTTTGAAATATAAAATGTTATGGTTCAGGGTGTAGGGTTTAGGGCTAACTACCTGTATGGAGAAGAGATCAAGATCTTGGCCAAGACGCCTGTGATCACGACGTTTAGCTTCTTCTTTGAAGTGTAAATATGCTTTTAACTGTTCTTCATTCTCCCAAGCGGTGCCATAAATTCTTTGAAGCATGGGTTTGGTCACATCTCCTCTCCAATAAGCACCCGCAACAGATTCAAGTTGTACAGCTCGCCTGTTGATATTTCCAGTAGTTTCAACATGAGGGCCAGCACAAAGATCCCACCATTCGTTACCTAAAACGTTGGTTGGTTTACATTAAACATCAAGTACATTGATTAAAAGTGTTGACTTTTGACATATGATGTTCAAAAAATGTAAGGTAAGTGTTACCAATATGATATATGGTAATAGGCTCTTCCTTGATACTGTTCAAGATCTCCAATTTGTACGGTTCATTAATGGCGTTTATTCGTTTTTCAGCTTCATCTCTAGTCACTTCTTCTCTGATTAGTGGTAAATTTCTACCAATGATGCGATCCTACACATGATTAAATAGCAAATTACATACCTTGAAACACCAATTTACTATTACATCCCAAGTTCTATGAGCAAAAGACTAACATGTGACAACATAACTGATGCTCAATGACATACCATCTCCTTTTTGATCTTCTTGAGGTCCTTATCGGTCAACGACTCAATATCAAAATCATAGTAAAACCCGTGTTCAATCCATGGACCAATCGTCACTTTGGCATCTGGGAATTCCTTTTGAACAGCCATTGCCATGACATGAGCACACTGTATCCATACGTAAAATCATTTAGCTGATCTATCCTCTACGCATTTACACTAAAAAACATATAAGAACCAATAAACAACTTAGAACCCTGGTGTTTTGAATCACAATTGGTTTATTCTACTTTCCATTGAGATGCATTTTGGCTTATGCAAGTCAAACTCCAAGTATATTTCAAATAGAATCATGATAGAAATTGTCACAAATTAACAGCATAATTTCTCCATTGCTAATTGTTCTTACAAGGGTTAACATCCTAACAAGAATCACACTCAAACACCAACATAATCCATCTCAATTTTTAGCTTTCAAGACTGAATTTCACATCCAAAAGTCAAAATGCACCTCTTGTAACCTAAACAATTCCATTCCAATAAACCAATCGTTTGTCAAAATTGAAATTCACCCTCTGGGTATCACATATCCATATCACTAAAACATAACACAAAGCATTAAATTCATAAAATAATAAAAAAGGTGAAATTTACAGTATGACGAATTCTAAGGAGTGTGGGTGATGATTCATTAGTCGGAAGCACCACTTTCTCCACCTCCTTCAGAGCCTCATCGTAGGCATTCTTGTCATCGGCGGAGACGGCGGTACCAGGGTCGACAGCGACGGCGGCCGGAGACGAGAAGAATCGATGATGGGGTTTCTTGAAAAGATAAAAAGATTTGATTTTTGGGTGATAGAATTGTTTGGAGATGGGGTTGAATATTAAAGATGAAGGTGAATGGGTTGTTGAGAATCTGAGGGATGAAGTGAAGAGAGGGTGAGAAGATGAAGCCATTTTGTGTATGAGAAACATGGTGTCGTCTTCTCTTTCTACTGGTTCTTGATCTTTAGCTTCTTCTTGTGGCCATGGTTCTTCCTTGTACGAACGCTAAGAAATGAAAATAAGAAAACAAGGTACAAAGTAATTTTTTGATTAACTTTTAACTTATTACTAATATAATTAAAATCTTTGGTCGGTGGCTACAGTGCCACCGAACCAAAGGTCACACCCACCACACTCACAACCCTAAATCTCATTGCACCATTGTCGAACTCACTCATTGCTTCAGGTTTCAAAGTCTCCGATTTAGGGTTTTGTTTTCCGACGGAGATTCCATCGAAGGGATGCTAATCACACTGAATGTTATAGAGATCATCGTTAGGTATGTTCCGTCATCTTAAATGGCTCATAGCTGGTTTCAATCAATAGAAGGGGTCTAGACCGAAGGCCGATGCGAAGCTGTTGCCGTTACCGAGGGAACGTTGCTCAGGTGCTCAAAATCGGAAGTCGATGTTGGAGGCTGTTCATGAAGTTGCGATTTATATTCATAGGTTTCATAACCTATACCTGTTTCAGCAAGGGTAAGAGTTATGATGAGCTTTGATCAATGTGTGAAACTGATTTTGACTTTGATCTCGAACTCGTACGGATTTTAAAGCGAAAATCAACACAAATTTAGCTTGAATTGCGGTATTTTTTGTAAGGATTGTTACAATTCTTGATTATTAGAAAACTTATATCGATATTGTAACCGGAAGTGTGATTTGTTCGAGAACAGACTCAAATCTAGCTATTTTTTGGAACAATGTAGTGTTTTCAAAACAGACAGTATTAATGTATCTGTTATACTGTGTTACAGGTGGTATCAGATCAAGATTACTATGAGATGGGAAGATAGTGATTATGCATCTTCAGTGGGTACCCCTTCAAGAGTGGTTCAGTATGATGGTACATTGTTCTTTAGTTCATTGTGCACATCTATGCAATCATATTTGATTTGTTTGTTTAGTTATTATCCAGCATCATGATGTATAATGTTACTTAATCATAGTATCATACACTATGTGCTAACATATATCCCGTCTCTAATCGAGTTTAGATGTAGTTCCATTATCTCCATATTTCTGAATTCTGATCCTAATTCAATAAAGTGTAAGAAAACACATACAAATATCTTTAAGTCATGTCTATAATGTCTAACTTTGAGCTAGGTATAAGAAGACTTTAGAAGAAATAGTGGTTTGCTCTTTTGCTAATTTGCTAATTTGCTTGTCACCGTGTATGAGCGTATAAGCAATGGAAACACTAGGTCACACATGAACATGATATAGCAAAAGTACAATGATGAATCTTACACAATTTGATACAATCACTTTTTATAATCTGAAATGAAGTAGGTATAGAAGGATACAGTAAGCAATAAATGTTTGTGCAAGCTATATACATCTTTTAATCTAATATCATGTCATGTGATATAATAAATTTAAGGATCACAAGGAATATTGATGTTGGTAGTTTAATAGCCAATGACCATTGACCACAGCCAAAGAAATTATTTCCTCCTGCAATGTACCATGCTGAAAACTGAGATTTATATATAAAGGTCTGGGTTTACTATAGTCTTCATGCATGTTCAAAATAAATACCATGGAAAATAATACCCCAAAAGATTAAAAATCGGCGATGGTTGCGTTGGTGGTGGTGTTGCGATGGTTGCCGCGGTGGTGGTGCTCCGATGGTTGCGGTGGTGGTTGCGATGGTTGCGGCGGTGGTTGTGATGGTTGCGGTGGTGGTGGTGCTGAGATGGTCGCGTTGGTGGTGTTGCGATGGTCGCGTTGGTAGTGTTGCGATGGTCGCGTTGGTGGTGGTGCTACGATGGTCGCGTTGGTGGTGGTGGTGCGATTGGTTCGGTGCTGGTGGTGCGATTGGTGCGGTGCTGGTGGTGCTGCGATGGCTGTGGTGCTGGTGGTAATGCGATGCTTTGTCTGCCGTGCTGGTGGTGCTGCGATGCTATGTCTGCGGTAGTGGTAGCTTTGCGATTGTTACGGTGGTGGTGGTGGTGGCTACTTGAAGAAAAACGATGAATTGGAGCCTGCGGTTAGGGATTTGAAGTAAAAGGTGAAGAAACAGAGGATTATAATGAGGTATTTTGGTTTGAGGTGGGAAAAGGGGCCATTTTTATGGTGGAATTGATGGATTTCGGTGTTGTAACTGAGGTTTAAAGAGTATTTATGAAGAATTCATTAAGGAATTGATGTTAGGGTTTGAGAATTGAAGTGAAGAAGTTGTATGGAATGGTGAATTGAGTGGGTCGTGGTGCTGCAAGAGTCTGATACTCTCACTTTTGCTCAGTGTGTGCTGACATGGGGAGTAGAAGAATAGGTGGGGGTGGTGCTGTTGTCAAATGGTCCTTAAGTTTCTTTTATTGACACTTTACTACATCAATTCTTTTTTGCTTTCATTCACTACTACAATCAATTTTTTATAAGATATTATGATAGTAAAATGACGTACTTTATGCGGTGTAACTTCGGGACAGATTCGTAGCGTGATACAGTTTTTAAAAAGAAACCGCGACAACGCGCGGTTTTCATTTCTAGTTAACTTTTAAAAGTTAATAAATTAATAAGTATGTTTAATAAAATTTTAAAAAGTTAATTTTAAAGAATAAATAAGCTATTTTAAAAAGTTAATAGGATTAACTTTTAAAAAGTAACTTTTTAAAACTTACTTTTTAACCAAACAAACAATCTTAAACATGGGCAAGGTCTAATGAAAATGAATCTTATTGTAAGAGTTTCTTTAAATAGTTTATTAACTTTCTTATTATACAAACATACTAAAAAATAATAATCCTTCTCGTATAATAAAAGAGTAACTATGGAT
Organism: Flaveria linearis; assembly: GCA_024085815.1. NCBI lineage: Eukaryota > Viridiplantae > Streptophyta > Magnoliopsida > Asterales > Asteraceae > Flaveria > Flaveria linearis. Next base: position 15,525,262 of record CM044010.1, read on the forward strand.
GACACATGACAATATACATTCACTAGCTTTAGTAAACTCGTGTATTACACGGGTTGAGTAAATAAAATATTAATATAATAAAATTTGATAACTTTAAGAGTAAATTTCTATTTTGGTCCCTGAGGTTTTGGGGAATTTACTAGTTCAGTCCAAAAAGGAATCCTTGATCAAATCGTGCCCTATGGTTTATGTTTTATAACGAATTGGTCCCTGACCCTAACGCCTTTCATAAAATCTGTTAAGTACATGCACGTGCCCCTCACGTGAGGGGCTTTTTCGTCTTTTCCAACCCTCTATGCATTAAAACCCCCTTGAACTTAAAACCCTTCCACTCCCATTGATCCTCTCGGAGATTTCATGAAGGCTTGACTGTAAATTGTAACATCGCATATTTCGGTGAAATAATAATAATAATAATAATAATAATAATAATAATAATAATAATAATAATAATGATAATAAAAATAATAACAATAATAATTTAATTTATAAGTCCAGGGGGTGTTGTGTAATTTATGGAACTTAAAAAAAACTAAGTTTCAAACCAAAACCATTAAAACTAAAACTACAGGGACTATTTTGTAATTACTGGAAACAACCCAACCCCACCCCCCTGATTCCCGTTCGATCCCCATCCCCTTTTTCTTTTTTTTTCGCGGCCGACCACCCACCAAATCCGCCACTAAACTCGTTAAATAATCAAATTAAACGCACATAAACACTCATATAAACCCACCTAATCGATTAGCACAATCAATTTCATTCAAAACGAACCAAAAACACCACCATTCGAGTACCCCCCCCCCCCCCCCCCGTTCGGACCTGCAACTCCATTAAAACCCAATCCCCTAGCGATTTTAACTAAAATTGACAAGGGGCTTTGCTTCCAAATCATCGTTTCAAGCTTCCCTCAAATTTAATTCGACTATAATCAAGTTTTGATCATCAATCGATCACCAACCGTGTCGCGGACCTGTTCTTCATTGGGTAAACCTCGATTCGATCACCATATAGTTAATTACACACACATACACACTCGATTTATCATAGGGAACAAAAGCCCCATGATTGCAGAAGCTATCAAGATCGAATTCGAGCTCAATTTGGTTCGGATTCGAACTAGGGCTCGAAATGGAATTGGGGATTGATCAAACTGGTGTTTAAAATAAATTGGAAACCATTCCTCTCGCAATTGATAGCTTTGGTTCACCGGTTCACACGCTACATTCAAACCAGGTGGTCCCGGGTTCGACCCCGGGCACCTCCAATTATTTTTTAGGGCCTTTTTGAGCCTCTAAAAATTATAAAAAAAATTTGTAAAAATTATAAAAATGTTTTTACAAACATTAAAAATTTTTAAAACCACATAATTATTTTCTAAAATTTATTACAATATTTTATTTATTTATTTTATTAATTGTTTCAAATAAATAACATAACTAGTTAAATTTTTATAAAAAATAGATTTTAAATCACATCATCCAATTATTTCAATATATACACCTGTTTAACAATCAAATATAATATTCATTATTTTTGTCTTGACATTTTATTTATTTTATTAATCGTTTAAATCATGATTAAATATAGAAGTTTTATATTTAAATCGTTCCAAAAACATTTTCATTTCTTTAGTCATTTAAATAATTAAATATTTTAATTAATTATCATATAATTGATTAATAAAATTAATTATTTGTTTTTCCACACTTTAACAATAAACTAAACAATTACGAGTATTGATACAAATACATTTATTAAATTCTAAACAAAAATCACTTTCAATAAATTCATTTTAATTTTTTCAAGACATTCAAACTAAATAAATTATTTAATTTAAACTACCATTCAAAACCAAATGGAAATCCTAATACATTCCCAAACTCCCAAATCATTATTATTCTAATTTGAGACACCGTTCCTTAGGTTAATCGTAAGGAAATCGTTGGTGTCTAATCTATCACATCCAGATTCTAATCTCATCAATCAAGTGAGTATTCATATCCCCTTTTTATATCATTTCTTATTTGGGGGAAATCATGTGATACAATATATATTCAATCACGATATTCTATTGTTATTTCATTCTAAATTCAATTCAAGACAGGTTATGTTATTACTTGTAATTATATGAACATACTATGGTAAACTGGACGACAGTAAAACCCTAATTCAATCAATCAATCCTGGTATCAATGGTAGATCTACTGGTTTGGATAACCCACCCCATATGGCTTACGAGTGGTGATTGTACCAGAGGCAGGAGTTAATCTATGGTGTATGTGTGGAGTCTATTATATGCAAGTGTCAAGTCAAGGGGTTGTTATTGTGTCAGTCTATCTATATGCTTTACTATTGCAATATAAGTCTTAACGTTACCTTGTGAATTAGATTATTCTCAATCAATCAATCAATCTATATGTATACTCAAAACTATGATTACTCACCAGCTAATTCATTAGCTGACTTTATTTTCTCACATGATTTCAGGTTAAGCAAGTTAGTGGACTTCTACATGCTCATATAAGACCTGGACTTAGTCAAAACAAAAGACAATTACTATTTGTGATTTTAACTGTTGTATTTGTATCTGTTAAATTCATGTTATCCTGTAATCTGATTTTAATATTACTTTCACTATTAGACAATCATGAGTTATGAACAATCAATCATTCCCTCGTCCGCTCCGATGATTCCGCCGTCGGTCGGGGTGTGACAGATTGGTATCAGAGCCATGGTTATAGGGAATTAGGTTATTAGAAATGGAATGACCTAGACTATAACTAAGTACCTTTACACATGAGTCCTCTCATGTATTTTATATGCATAGATAGGATTATATGTGCTCTATATGTTTATACTTGATTATGTGCTTATATGCCTTGTGTGATTCTTCCTATACTTTGAATCTTATCAATGTACACACGAATCTTAAATCATATTCTAAGGCATTGTGTGCCTAATTCAAGCGATTTCAAACTCCAAAACTCGATTGTTATTCATGGTTTTCAAATTCGTCAAAGTCTGTGTCTTACAACTTGAAACATGCTATGCTGGAAGAGTGGGATACCTGTATCTCGGGGTGTTCTGTCTAGGAAAGGTATTCGTATAAATCCAAATTAACCGATGGATCTGTCTACCTTACCTGGGAACCCTCGGGATGAGTATCTGCTTATAGGTACGCATGTCTTTAATAAGGTTGTGTTAGACATAACACTTTGATTAGTCAACGTATTCGCTTTGATTTACGAATCAAACGATTACACACGGAACATCTCATTGTTATTATGCCAAATTCCCGATTGTCGTTTTCATAGCTCATATTATCCAGTTCTCATAAAATATCTAAATGATATTCCAGAATGTCTTCTCGTCAAATCCGTTCACGGTCTAGAAACTCTGGCCGTAAGATTGCTGCTATTATAGCACCTGAAGTTACTGCGGTCATCCCAACTCTACTTGCCCATTTGAACCAAGGCAACAATACTGTTCAAAACCCAACTGCACCAAACCCTCCCCGAACTTGTACTTACAAACATTTCAGTTCTTGCAACCCCACTAAGTTCGGTGGAACTGAAGGAGCTACTGGATTACTACAGTGGTTCGAAAGCATCGAGAACACTTTCCTAAACAGCGAATGCCCTGAAAATCTAAAAGTCCGATATGCCACAAGTGTTCTCCAGAAACGCGCACTTACTTGGTGGAACGGGGAGAAACGAACCCGTGGAACTGAAACTGCTCTAGCCTTAACATGGGCTGAAGTTAAGGAGCTCATGACTAAAGATTTCTGCCCAAGAAACGAAGTCCGAAAATTGGAAGCTGAATTCTGGGAGTTAACCCAAGACAGTGGCGAGAACCTAGCATACACTAACCGATTCCACGAACTGAGCCTTTTGGTACCGCATCTTGCTACCCCTACCTCCCGAGCCATCGAGAAATACATTGGTGGACTACCCATGCAGATTCAGGATACAGTGCTAGGAAGGAATCCTTCAACACTAGAAGATGCTATTAGGCTGGCTGCACAGTTAACCGATAACCATGTGAAAGCAGGTTCCTTAACCAGGAAAGGATCGAAGAAAAATACCGATAAACTTCCTAATGAAACCGTCAGATCCGACCAAGCCGAGCTTTCCAAGAAAAAGAAGAGGAAGGCTCAATCTCAAAACTTTGCTGTAATTACCCCTGCTGTGCCAATTAATCAAATCCCTCCAACTCGTCAACCAGCAGTAAACAACCAATCACTAATGAAAAAGCCATACGCTGGACCCTATCCGCAGTGTAACAACTGCAATTATCACCATCCCGCTAACATTCAGTGTCGTCAATGCACAAACTGTGGTCGTTTGGGTCATACATTCAACGTGTGCAGGAGTGCTGCTAAAGCTCCGACCAATGCACCAGTTCACCAACATCCTCCTGCAATTACCTAGGGTCATGCATGCTATCAATGTGGTGATCCGAACCATTTTCGCAATCGATGCCATCAACTTGTCATCCCGGTTCCTACGGCTCAAGGACGTGCTTTCAACATCAATACCCAACAAGCTCAAGCCACCAATGATGTGGTGTTGAATAATTCTTGTTCTTGATTTCGTCTTCATAATGTAATTCAAGATTTGTAATCATGATTTCCTTTTGTTACATTTATGTAATTTGAAATTTTCTAAATTTCTAATTGAAATATTTTTCCTTCGTTGTTAAGTCGAACTTTGAACCGTTTGCACCGCGGGAGATGCAAGAGTTTGCAAGTCAACCCATGACTAAGGACACTCATATCTCCTAAATGATTCTAACTCATCAAAACAGGGGTGATTCCCTTACTTTGGTGATGAATCTTTATTCATTTCAATAAATGGTTTCCAATGATGTGTTTTATGAAATTTTATCCTCTGGATTAGGGTGATTTCCTTATCTCGAGGACTAACTTCACTTATTCTCTTTGGAATTTACATTTCACAAATGACATGATCTCACCAAAATAGGATTGAAACCGCACTTTGGTGACAAATGTCAATCTTCGATTGTTTTCTTGTTAATATCAAGCTTAATCATCAAGATACGCGTGAAATTCATACCTTGATGATAATATCATTCTTATGGATTGTATTTTCTTAAATGAAACGACCTCATCAAAGTATGAGTGAATTCTGGATTTTGATGAAGAAGTTTATCTTGTTATATTTTGTTTTGTAAAAATTCATTGTTAAGATAGGAGTGAATCCCTCACCTTAATGATGAGTTACCTCGTCTTATTTATATGGATCCTCAACAATGAGTTGGCATCGAACTTTTTGGATTGGAAAGCTAGTGGTCATACCTTGAGAGTACACCATCAAGTTAGGGGTGAAAACCATACCTTGATGACTATTCTCATTTCTTGATCTCCAACTTACCATGGTTGCAATCAAGTGACGAGACGCATGTAGTAACTTGAAGGGTGAAATAATGTTAGTGTTTCGACCTATCAAGCCAAAGCATGATCTCTGAACTTGAAAGAGACGCGATCGTTTTAGGTTGATTTTGATTCCAAGTTTGGAGCATTTAAATTCTTAAAACGATTTCTTTTCCTTTATCCTCATGTTTTGACTCGATCTAGCTACATCAAACCATTTATTCCTTATCTATCGACTTTCATTGTGAGTTATCATCAAAACCCGATTACGTGATGGTAGTCTTCCTAAACAATCTTTTGTCAAGTAAAAATATCATCTCTGATCGCGATGGTCGCTTCATCTCTCGTTTCTGGAAAAGTCTCCAATCAGCTCTCAAAACTCAACTGAATCTTAGCACAGCCTATCATCCGCGAACCGACGATCAGACTGAAAGAACGATACAAACCCTCGAGGATATGCCCCGGGCTTGTGTCATTGATTTCAGTGGATCGTGGGATTCTCATCTTCCGTTGATCGAATTCATTTACAATAACAGTTACCATACCAGCATCTACATGGCACCGTTTGAGGCCTTGTATGGCCGAAAGTGTGGTAAACACCAAAGCGATCAGCTTAATCGATGATGAATTTTCTTCTTTTGATACCTCATCAGAACCCGAAAAGTTCTTCAAAGTGTACCTCAGAAAAATAAAAACACAAACTGTATCAAGAAAAAGAGAATCACTATGATCTATCTGTGACTTCATGCTCACCTTCTGATGAACATTGTTCTAGAAATATTCAAGATCTTCCCAAATCAGAAAGGAAACCTAAGATTCTTCTTGTTGAAGATCATGTGGTTAATTTGATGGGGTGAACAGACAAAAATTCATAAGATCCGTGATAACTTAGTCGCTGCTAGAAATCATCAAAAGCATTATGCTGATAAAAGATGTAAACCCATGGAATACAATGTCGGTGATCTCGTACTTCTTAAGGTATCACCTTGGAAGGGAGTGATTCGCTTTGGAAAGAAAGGGAAACTAGCACCTCGTTACGTGGGTCCATTCAAAGTGCTTGAGCGAATTGGAAAAGTGGCCTACAAGCTTGAATTGCCCCAAGAACTAAGCAATATACATCCGACGTTTCATGTGTCAAATCTCAAGAAATGTCTTGCCGATGAAAATCTCCACATTCTACTCGACGAAGTCCAAATTGATGAATCTATGCATTTTATTGAGGAACCTGTAGAAATTATGGATCGGGAAGTCAAACAACTTAAACGTAGCCGGATACCTATTGTCAAAGTCCGCTGGGAATCTAAACGTGGCCCAGAATTCACCTAGGAACGTGAGGACCAAATGAAATCCCAGTATCCTCATCTTTTCATTTCAGCCTCCTCGTGAACAAATTTCGGGACGAAATTTCCTAAAGCAGGGGAGACTGTAACATCGCATATTTCGGTGAAATAATAATAATAATAATAATAATAATAATAATAAATAAATAATAATAATAATAATAATAATAGTAATAATAATAATGATAATAAAAATAATAACAATAATAATTTAATTTATAAGTCCAGGGGGTGTTGTGTAATTTATGGAACTTAAAAAAAACTAAGTTTCAAACCAAAACCATTAAAACTAAAACTACAGGGACTATTTTGTAATTACTGGAAACAACCCAACCCCACCCCCCTGATTCCCGTTCGATCCCCATCCCCTTTTTCTTTTTTTTTTCGCGGCCGACCACCCACCAAATCCGCCACTAAACTCGTTAAATAATCAAATTAAACGCACATAAACACTCATATAAACCCACCTAATCGATTAGCACAATCAATTTCATTCAAAACGAACCAAAAACACCACCATTCGAGTACCCCCCCCCCCGTTCGGACCTGCAACTCCATTAAAACCCAATCCCCTAGCGATTTTAACTAAAATTGACAAGGGGCTTTGCTTCCAAATCATCGTTTCAAGCTTCCCTCAAATTTAATTCGACTATAATCAAGTTTTGATCATCAATCGATCACCAACCGTGTCGCGGACCTGTTCTTCATTGGGTAAACCTCGATTCGATCACCATATAGTTAATTACACACATATACACACTCGATTATCATAGGGAACAAAAGCCCCATGATTGCAGAAGCTATCAAGATCGAATTCGAGCTCAATTTGGTTCGGATTCGAACTAGGGCTCGAAATGGAATTGGGGATTGATCAAACTGGTGTTTAAAAAAATTGGAAACCATTCCTCTCGCAATTGATAGCTTTGGTTCACCGGTTCACACGCTACATTCAAACCAGGTGGTCCCGGGTTCGACCCCGGGCACCTCCAATTATTTTTTTAGGGCCTTTTTGAGCCTCTAAAAATTATAAAAAAAATTTGTAAAAATTATAAAAATGTTTTTACAAACATTAAAAATTTTTAAAACCACATAATTATTTTCTAAAATTTATTACAACATTTTATTATTTATTTTATTAATTGTTTCAAATAAATAACATAACTAGTTAAATTTTTATAAAAAAATAGATTTTAAATCACATCATCCAATTATTTCAATATATACACCTGTTTAACAATCAAATATAATATTCATTATTTTTGTCTTGACATTTTATTTATTTTATTAATCGTTTAAATCATGATTAAATATAGAAGTTTTATATTTAAATCGTTCCAAAAACATTTTCATTTCTTTTAGTCATTTAAATAATTAAATATTTTAATTAATTATCATATAATTGATTAATAAAATTAATTATTTGTTTTTCCACACTTTAACAATAAACTAAACAATTACGAGTATTGATACAAATACATTTATTAAATTCTAAACAAAAATCACTTTCAATAAATTCATTTTAATTTTTTCAAGACATTCAAACTAAATAAATTATTTAATTTAAACTACCATTCAAAACCAAATGGAAATCCTAATACATTCCCAAACTCCCAAATCATTATTATTCTAATTTGAGACACCGTTCCTTAGGTTAATCGTAAGGAAATCGTTGGTGTCTAATCTATCACATCCAGATTCTAATCTCATCAATCAAGTGAGTATTCATATCCCCTTTTTATATCATTTCTTATTTGGGGGAAATCATGTGATACAATATATTCAATCACGATATTCTATTGTTATTTCATTCTAAATTCAATTCAAGACAGGTTATGTTATTACTTGCAATTATATGAACATACTATGGTAAACTGGACGACAGTAAAACCCTAATTCAATCAATCAATCCTGGTATCAATGGTAGATCTACTGGTTTGGATAACCCACCCCATATGGCTTACGAGTGGTGATTGTACCAGAGGCAGGAGTTAATCTATGGTGTATGTGTGGAGTCTATTATATGCAAGTGTCAAGTCAAGGGGTTGTTATTGTGTCAGTCTATCTATATGCTTTACTATTGCAATATAAGTCTTAACGTTACCTTGTGAATTAGATTATTCTCAATCAATCAATCAATCTATATGTATACTCAAAACTATGATTACTCACCAGCTAATTCGTTAGCTGACTTTATTTTCTCACATGATTTCAGGTTAAGCAAGTTAGTGGACTTCTACATGCTCATATAAGACCTGGACTTAGTCAAAACAAAAGACAGTTACTATTTGTGATTTTAACTGTTGTATTTGTATCTGTTAATTCATGTTATCCTGTAATCTGATTTTAATATTACTTTCACTATTAGACAATCATGAGTTATGAACAATCAATCATTCCCTCGTCCGCTCCGATGATTCCGCCGTCAGTCGGGGTGTGACATAAATGTTGAAGAATCAGTGAAGGCGAACGATTTGATGCAAGAATGGTGCTTACACTTTGGTTTCTTCGACCTACAGGTGAACGATTTGATCCCTACGCTACGTATGGAGACAACCCTACTTTATTCAGTTTGAAGATATTTCATGGGGGAGTTTTCATCACGAAACCAGCTACAACTTATGTGGATGGTAAGATCAACTATGTGGACATGATCGATGCTGATGAATTCTCTGTTATCGAGGTAAATGCAATGGTCCAAGAGTTAGGTTATCCTAAAGATCAAATAATGTTTTATCATTATAAGGTTCCTGATATGAACTTAGAATTTGGTATTAGAGCACTAGGAACTGATCAAGATGTCATATCTATGTTGCAATATGTTGAACGATTTAAGATCATTGAGGTGTATATAGAACATAGGGTATCAAGACTCAATGTATTTGACAAGTCCCCTAGTAAAGTTAAAATTTGTGAATTAGAACCTCCTGATACGAGTTCTAGTCAGCCTAAACCATCCAAACTGAAACCCTTAAGAAAAGCTTGTAGAAAGCTACCACTTCTAACTTTGAATGAGGGTTCAATTGTGAATGAGCAGAATGTGTGTTCAAATGTGAATGTGCAAGATGGGGGAATAAGTGGGGGTCCAAATACGAATGAGCAGGGTGAGGTTCAAAATCAGGTTGAGCAGGGTGAGGGTCCAATTATGAATGAGCAGGGTGAAGGTGAAAATACTACAGAGCAGGGTGAGGGTCCAATTATGAATGAGCAGGGTGAAGGTGAAACAACTACAGAGCAGGGTGGGGGTCAAACAACTACAAAGCAGGGTGAGGGTCAAAGTATGAATGACCTGGGTGAGGGTCCAAATGAACATTTTTTTATGGATTTCAACTATAGAATGGAACAAAGTGATGAGGGATTGAATGATGTTGAAGCTGAACCAAATGATGAAGCTGAACCAAATGTTGAAGCTGAACCAAATGATGAAGCTGAACCAAATGATGATGATGCATGGCATGATGAAGCTGAACCAGATGATGAAGATTTGCATGACACAGATAACATGGTTGAACATGTAGATGTTGACATGGGGTCATTTAAAGCAAATTTGATGAGGGATTGAATGATGTTGATGAGGGGGAAGATGATGAGGATGATGAGGAATTTGACCTAGATGACTTTGATAGTGGAACAGATGAGGAAGATTTGTTGATTACTGCTGTGAATAAGTTTAGAAAGAGAAAGAAGAAATCCAAGAATCTAGATGCAGTTCCATTTTATGTGGGTCAGTGTTTCAAAAACAAAGAGGATATAAAAACTTTGGTGAAAAGCCATGCTGTAATCACTAGGAGGCAACTATCTATCATAAAAAATGATAAGTTGAGGTTTAGGGTGATAATGTAAATCCTGTTTTTATTGGAGGTCAAAATTATAACACAACCCAAGAAAGTGGGACCCAAACTTCAAGTCAGTCAACAGCTAGTGCCTCAACATTTGAAAAAGGTAAAGGTGTAGAAAGACAGAATTGTCCTTGGACATTACACATTTCTAGAAAAAATGTAGTAGATGCTTGGGTAGTTAAGACATTTAATGAGAATCATAAACGTTTACAAACCAGAGAAGTCAAGTTGTACACTGTGAGTACACTTGCTAAAGAGATAGAGTCAACAGTTGAATCACCCTGGAATACCCATCAAAGTTCTTCAAGATCTGGTCCAAAAGAAATATCAAGTGCAGATCAGCTTGCAGAAGGTTTTTAGGGCAAAAGTAATGGCTACAGAGAAGGTTCAAGGGGACTTCACAAAACAATATTTACTTTTAAGGGATTACTGTGATGAACTGCTAAGATCCAATCCAGGGACAACAATTAAGATCGAAGTTGAAAGGGAATTCAATCCTACTAGTGAAAGTAGGCAATTTAAAAGAATATACATTTGTTATGCATCACTTAAAGCAGGCTTTAAGTAGTGTGGGAGGGAGGTGTTAGGTTTAGATGGTTGTTTCATGAAAGGGCCTTTCCCTGGTCAGATTCTAACAGCAGTGGGTGTTGATGCTAACAATGGGATCTATCCAGTAGCTTTGCAATAGTTGAAGCATAATCATGCAGTTCATGGACTTGGTTCTTAGAGTTGCTTGGTGCTGACCTAGATCTTTGTAGCCAATCAAATTTCACATTCTTGAGTGGACCTTGGAATGATCAGTGTGTTGTGGATGTGAGTGCCAAGACTTGCTCTTGCAGAAAATGGGAATTAACAGGCATGCCTTGCAAGCATGCTGTAGCTGTTAACTGGGATATGAGAGTGAATGGGATAGATGTTGGAATACCTGAGTCTTGGGTAGATGAGGTATATTGGCTGAGCACATGGAAGAAAGTTTATGAGAACACCATTGACCCAATCAATAGCAAAGACATGTGGACTCCATCAGCTTGCCCTACTTCATTGTTACCACCCGAACATCACATCCAAATAGGAAGGCCCAAGAAGCTAGAAAAAAATCAATTGAAGAGTTATCACAAACAATAAGTGCTGGTGGAAGATGACCAAGAAGGGTAAGCCTGTTACTTGTACACTATGTAATCAAAAGGGTCACAACAAAAGGGGTTGCAAATTGAAAACTGCTTCAACAATAACACAAGATGCAAATCAAGTGTAGTGTGTGTTTGCCTTGGTTATTTGGTTTGTAGAAGTGTAGGGTCCAGTGTTTAAGGATGTTTGTATTTGTTGGTATTGAACAATGTGTGGTTGGAATGTTTGTAACTGGTCATTAGAACCATTACTTTTGGGATTAATATTAGCAGTACTCTACTTATTTCACTTTATATTCTATAATTTGTAAATGATCATTACAAGCACTTGTATGTTAACAGTACATAAATGTATTACCAATTCAAGAAACAAAGTAACATACAATGTAAAGTCAAATACATTTCCATTACACCAATAAAAGTAACAATACATAGTTATCATTCAACCAAAAGCTTGACCTTTACACCAATTAAGCTCAATTGGAAAATAAATACATAAAAAACAACATCCAACTTATGAAAAACACTAACTTAAGCCTTTGATTTTCAGCAGCCTTGTGGTTGATTTTTCTAAGTAACCCCGGTACAATAGCATTACAACTATCACAGACAGGAGGATCAGCCCAGGCTACAAAACCACATACCTGCAATTGCAGAAAGGGAGTTAGGGCAAGACAAAAAATTTTAAAAACAGATGAATTACCTTGCGTGAACAACAGTGAAACCTTCGACCAGGGTTTGCAGACGTCCAAGAGGTGCGAATCGTAGTAGGCGCACCACATTTACAGATCACAATGGTGGTGATGGTGAACAACAACGAACACAGGAGGGAAAAGAATATGAAATCAACGTACGTACGATTTGGGGGTTTTAAAATGTATAGAGGGTTGGAAAAGATGAAAAAGCCCTCACGTGAGGGGCACGTGCATGTACTTAACAGATTTTATGAACGACGTTAGGGTTAAGGACCAAATTCGTTATAAAACATAAACCAATGGGCACGATTTGATCAAAGATTCCTTTTTGGACTGAACTAGTAAATTCCCCAAAACCTCAGGGATCAAAACATAAATTTACTCTAACTTTAAAATGATACTCTAATAATAAAATAGTAATATAAACTTTTAAAATTTTATTTATAAACTTTTTTTAAAAAAATAAATATTTGTTCTAAAAAGATCGTATAAAAATGTCATTTCTAAAAATTTTCTTATTATAACTCTCAATTTGGATTATATTTTGTTTTGCAAATTGAATTTTTAAAAATACGAATTTTAAAATATTTTATATTTTAAAAAAGTTTTATGCTTTAGAAAAATTTATTGTTTTATAAAAAATATTTATTTAGAAATAAAATTAATAAATAGATTTCTTTCTTAATTTATTAAATCTAAAAAGGTGTTAAAGAAATATTATTAGTAATTAAGGTAATTATTTAATAATAGAGAGAGACGGGAAAATTTTAGTGAGAATGATTGTGGTGTTGTCACGTGTCATCCCAAAATACCTTTTTATTAGAGTAGGTAGGTTCTCACAAAAAATTTTTTGCGTCTCTCTCTTATTAAATAATAATTACATTAATTATAAATAATGTTATTTAAGTCTTTTTTAGATTAAAAATGGTTTTCTAATAATCTAAGAAAGATATCTTTTTATTAATGTTAGTTATTTTTAAAGAAACAAATTTTTATAAAATAATTTTTTTTCTAAAACATCAAACATATTTAAAAATATGAAATATTTTAAATTTAGTGTTTTTAAAAAGTAATTTTTTATAAACCAAAAATAATTAAAAGTGAGAGTTATAATAAGGATATTTATAAAAATGACAATCTTTTTAAACAAAATGTTTTATTTTTTTAAATTTAAAAAGTTGAAATCGTCGTTTTATTACTTATAGTTCTTACTTTTACGTAATTTAAATCATATCTTATCTTAGAATATCGTTTTATAATTAAGTAAAATTTTATTATATTTAATTTTTTATTTATTTAACCCGTGTAATACACGGGTTTATTAAAGCTTTATATATATTTCTTTCTAAACTTATAAAATTACATATTTTCTCAAATCATGTTTATAAAATATTGTATTTATACATTGAAAACTTGTGTTTTGAAAAAAATATATGTAATTTTAAGGGTGGAGAGAAAAGATATGTAATTCTCCAACTAAAAATGTTCATTTCATGGGTTAAAAAATCACTTGTCATTAGTTAAAAATTACTTTCCAACAATAATTGTAAAAGGGAATATATTTACTTTACAGAAGATGGTAAAATAGGTAGAAGGTAAAAAACTAGATGGCACGGTAAAATTGGATGTTCAGACAGTTTGGTGAAATATGATGAATGGGTAGGTGGCGATCGATAATGATGTGTGTGTTTTGTATAAAATTGGATGTTCAGATAGTTAAGTGGGATAGATTTGATAATTTGCCCTCTGTTAAATAGGGTCAATAGAGTTTGTTTCATACCGAATAGTAATGGCCTTAAGTCGGGGGTTTCGATTTCGAATGTACACCCGTAACAGCTTAGTAATTTAAATTGAAACAGGTCTTGGGTTCGAATAGTACATGCGAGAATCAAGGGACCGTTTAATTTGGTTACAATCGACGTTTTGGTATGGTTTGGTGGTCGCGGAACGCGGGCCTCCCGCTACTATCAATAAACAAAAGAAACATAGGAATCGAGAACTAGAGGAAAACCATAAAAAAGAAAGATGAATATTCCTTGCTCATTATCAGTCAATCACTTATTCACAAACTTCGTGTGGGACTAATAGTTTTCATTCCCATCTCATGGAAAACCCTTTTTCGCTCTGCTTGGCCTGACGCAATTAGAGACGCTTCGTTCGTACCTTCAAAGAAGAATCAAGTTAACCACTCCTATCATTGGCTTCCCACATCCTTAGCGGGACGAAGAACCGGCAGATCGAGTATGGAATTCTAGCTCTTTTGAGGCATCAACCACAGCACAAGTTGCAGACCTATCGAGATGCTTCAGATGTTGGCCGAAGGGGAACGACGGGGAGGGAGTTGGGATGTTTAAAAAAAAATTACACTTTGGTCCCTGTGGTCTAAAGAGTTATTGTTTTATGTAAGAAACTTTTAAATTAAGTTTTAAAAATTACAAATTTAACCCTGGATTTATAAAACCCAATTTTCTAATTAAATTATTGTTTTATTAAAACTTTATAAACTACAAAAATTTAAATAAACTTTGTATTTTAATTATTCATTTTAATTAAATATCAAGATCACATAATTAACATTAAACTTTATAAACTTAGATAACTTTATAAATAAAACTTCATAAATTTATAAAACATTATTCTAATAATTATTAAATTATATAAATTGATTAAATGATATAATAAATGTAAATTGAATAATAAAATTAACAAAATTAGTTAAATAACACATTTCTTGTTTTTAAATAACCAAATTAAATAAAATTGTTTAAATAACGTGTTTGATTTTCATAATTGACCCAACGGGTTCAGGTTTACATTTTCTAAATGGACAAATATTACACGTGCTACCAGGAAGGAAGTGTGTTTGAAGATAAGTTCGATGTATCCAGATCTCTTTGATGAAAAATATGATATTATGGTGAGTTTCTTATATATTAGATTAGATTTTACATAGAGTAGAATAGAGAAAAAAACTGCGTGGTTAGTTATTAGTTGTTATATTTCATTGAGATGTTTGTTTTATCCATGGGATGATTTTACCTCATGTATCTAAATTTAAGTTTGCACTTTACTCGCGATATCACAATGTCCTAACATATACGTCAAAGTCAAGTCATCAAATTTTGATACATGAATACATAATTACAACTAATATCCATATATAAATCATGAAAACAAAAAAAATATTACCTTAGAACATAAAATCATCTAGCCATCGGTCTCACCTCTAAGCTGACTGGCCATACCCATTGCCCGCATATGCTCTTTTCTCTTCCTTTTTCCTCTTCATAACAATAAACCATGTATAAGCTTCCAGCATAACCGTATTAACTGCTAAAAAGATAAGTAAGCCAATATAGGCCCTCTTCCACTTTTTCTCAGGGTCCAAAATATCAAACCCTTTGAACACGTTGATGATGCTTAACAGGATCACAGTGTATCCTATACTGTGGTGGTAAATATTCCAGTAAAACCTGTACTTGTGGTCAGGTTTTGGCCTTAGGAGCAGAGCACACACCTGTTTAAAAAATGATTATTCGGTTAACTGATGGTTTTAGTTTTAGAAATAAAATAGGGAGAGTTTTGAATTTACCTGAAGGGTCCCTAGGGTGAATAGGGCGATACCGATGTTTCGATGAGTGTTGTATTTGATACCGGTGGACTCACTGCCTAACTTGAGCCCGGTGCCCCAACCGGCTACACCGATGACATAGGCGGAAGCTTGGCAAGCAACATGGATGTAGAACCAGGCTGGGTTAGCTGACTTGAACACTTTTAAATATCTTGCAGCCATGGCTCCCATTGGCATCATGACTCCCCAGCTCATAGCATTCAACACTCCATGTGTCTGTCAACAAATTGTCTTCTTTATTATTATTTTTTATCAAACTGGTTGGAAGGCTTTGACTTCAAGTTTTATAAAAGATTATTATTATTATTATTATTATTATTATTATTATTATTATTATTATTATTATTATTATTATTATTATTATTATTATTATTAATTATTATTATTAGTTCTTTTATTGTGAGAACGAGTAAACTAGTTATTTTGTCCTTTTAAGTTTATTCTAAATTGCATTTTTCGTCTTTAACTTACGGGGAATAATACTATAATAGAAAACTTTTTTTAATGTTTGTATCCCGTCTTGATTAAAGTTTTTTTCACTTTTCATCCTTTGAGTTTACCTTGAATTTTTTGAAAACTGTCTTTTATTTTAGTGAAAAAGACTTAAAAGGATGATATAATACGTTGTCAACTATATACTTTTGTTATTTCTTAATTTAAGAAATGAAAAGTGAAATTTAGAGTAAATTCTAAGAACAAAAAATTTAATTTACTCTTGTGAGGTCCTATTACCCGATAACTTCTAAGATTCCACCAACGGATCGACTAAAGACCTAAAACACACACTTAGTACCACCACGCCCCAAGTTTCACTAATATTGGGTTCTTATGCATCAAACTTATGTATCAAGATTTTGTTTTCACAAATTGAAAAGGGATACCCGGTGCACCATGTTCTCACATGCCCACAGTCTTGGGTGCGTCGGGCCAACTTGGTTCTAATGTAGCCTGTAGACATACTTACCCTACATGTGCAAAACCTTTTTCCACGATTTAAACCTATGACATTTAAGTTACATAACAACAATCTTATCATTGTTTTAATGTCTTCACTATTAAAATATACTCGAAGGAAAGTGTTTTTATTGGTATTTTTTTTCTTTTATGCGGAAATAATCATGATTTCATCTAGAATTTTGAATCTTAAAACAAACTAAAACAAAACATGATATGATATGATATGATAAACCAACTTAAAACAACTTACATTTCTCCGGCGACTCCGTGAACCACCACTACCGCTACCACCATCATCACTGGTCAAACCAGTAGCAAAATCCACCGTCCCAACCGAGTTCCTATTAGCCGAACCCATCTGATGCACCGCAGGAGCTCCGTCATGGACCGGACCCACCTGCCACACCTGGTTAAAACTAGTCCTCCCACTAGGCAACACCAAAGTCCCATAAACCACCACACCACCATCAACCCTCTCCACCATCACCCTTTGAACCTCAAAACTCAACTCACTGGGCTGCAGCCTCGTCCCATAACCCGCAACCGACGACGTATAACCTCGAACCGACCCATTCGAGCTCACCACACCCACAAGAGCCTGGGCTCCAACCATACCCGACCCACCAACGTTAACCGCCCAAGCCACCCATTGCGAGTCTGAGACCCCGGTTTGGCGGTACGCCACGTCAACGGTGGCGTTGGTGGGGTGGTAGTTCCAGTGAAGCTGTGAGTTTAACACAGGTAAGTTGACACATGTTGCATACTTGTTGTTTGAGAATTTGTATGTGGTGCAATCTTGAGCATAAGATATCGTCAAGATTGTGATTAAAATGCACAAGATTGGATGAATTGATGTACCCATTTGAAAGATGTTTGTGGGTGTTGAAGATCAATAGATAAAACAGATAAAAATCGAGTCTTTAAGATATGGGATTAATCGATCTTGTTCATGTGAGTGATCTTGAATTAATGAATTGGCATGTTCTTGATTGTAAAGAAGAGAGATGTGTGTAAGTTGTGACTACATATGCATGTGTATATAAGACGGTTTATTTGTTTGTTTATTAAGTATGTTGATAGTTTAATAATGTGTTTGCTTATTTTTAAAAAAAAGTTGAAGAAATGTTAATGAATAAAATAACAAGTGGATCGTGGAATACGCGTGGTTGTCGAGGCCATCTTTCGTGACTGACTAATAACACCACTACCTATCACCTAACTTGGCTCCTTCGGAAATCACCAATTAAATTTGAACCTAAAATGTAGGTTTGACTTTTATCTTACTCAAACATTTACATATAAGTTAACTGAATTGGTCAAGAAGGCTACACTTTCTTAGGCACAATTTTCTAACCGTAAAATATAGGAGTCTGTTTCGAAGAGTATGTGTTGTTTAAATGTGTCACACTTATTCGTTTTCCAATACCCTCTCAGAAAGAAATTCACAACTGGAAAACCATTTGACTCATTCTAGAGTATTTTTGTTTCGAGTGAGACTCGAACCTAAGACCTTCTTATTTTTAATTGCTTGGGTACTTCTTCTTAACGATTGGGGATGAGAATCATTGGTCATTTGGTCTTTCTAAGGCACATAAGAGGGGGGGGGGGGGGGGGACATAATAAGGCTATGTATGAGTGCTTTGGCTGAAATCTAGTCAAGATAGAGCCTTGTAGCTGAAATCTAGCTAGCAGGCTACATGACACTCTTTAGTGTTTTTGATTGGTTTGTGGTGGACCACATTGTTCTTTTCAAGCACATAAGAAGGCTATGTGTGACTGTGTTTGGCTAAAATCTAGTCAGGATAAAGCCTTCTAGTTAAAATCTAGCTAGCAGGCTACGTGATCCTCTTTAGTGTTTTTGATTGGTTCTGTGGTGGATTCCATTGAACTTTTTAAGCACATAAGAAGGCTATGTGTGACCGTGTTTGGCTAAAATCTAGTCAGGATATAGCCTTGTAGTTGAAATCTAGCTAGCAGGCTACGTGACACTCTTTAGTGTTTTTTTATTGGTTTTGTGGTGGATCCCATTGTACTTTTTAAGCACATAAGAAGGCTATGTGTGACCGTGTGTGGCTGAAATCTAGTCAATATAGAGTCTTGTAGCTGAAATCTAGCTAGCAAGCTACGTGACATTTTAGTATTTTTAATTGATTTTGTGGTGAATGTCATTGTTTTCTAAGGTTCCTTTTTTGTGCCGGTTGAAATATAGTCTTCTTAACCGGTTAAACTTATAAAGCATTTTTTAATGATTGCCTTTAAAGATGTAGTTTGTAGTTAAGTTTTAAATCGTATTGGGAAACAATAAAACAAACTATTAGGCTCTATAATTCAGTTTAGATTTATTATAAATTAATCTACCTTTAACATAGGTAGGTTTAATCATATTGACAAACTTCGTCATATTTTTAAAATTTGAAATATAATTTATAATTTATGTCAGAAGAAACTAGACGAACCATGGTTGAGAATGACGATATTAAAGATGAATCAAGGTGATCGAGATCAATTAGCTTCTCATTGGGTCTAGTTACAATGTCATTGGAAAAGAATGTGACTTGCATTATCGTCAAATAGAATAGCATATATGCTTTTTCCTTAGGACATTATCCACTATGTATGAAATTTAGTAATAAACTTAATCCAAAATCACTACAAGAAAAAAGACTTTTTGCGACTAACTCTTTTGCGGCGATATGTGTTTCGTCGTAAAAAAGACGCTACACGACAAAAATAATTTACTTTTTGACTTTTTTCAGTCAATTTACTATATTGCGGCGATATTTTCGTCGCAAAAGGTTTATTTTAATTTAATTTATATATTTTTTTAAATTTATTTAATTATTTAATTTTTATTACCTTTTTGCGGCGAAATTTTAGTCGCAAAAAAGACGCTACACGACAAAAATAATTTACTTTTTGACTTTTTTCAGTCAATTTACTATATTGCGGCGATATTTTCGTCGCAAAAGGTTTATTTTAATTTAATTTATATATTTTTTTAAATTTATTTAATTATTTAATTTTTATTACCTTTTTGCGGCGAAATGTTCGTCGCAAAAGGTTTATTTAATTTACTTTTTGTTCTTTTTTATTTTCCAAAGCAACATTTGGGGGGGGGGGGAATTTCCCGCCTCGTTTTTTGCGGCGATTTTTTTCTTTTTTTGCGGCGATATTGTCGCCGCAAATATGTTTAATTCGGTGAAAAAGGGGATCGCAGAATGCAGTCCCCATTTCCCCCTATCTTCCAAACCTACACCACCACCGCTCCTCCGACCGACCGCCGCTCCGACCGACCTACCGCCGCTCCTCCGGCCAGCACCGGCTCCACAACAACCACCACCGGCTCAGCCCTTCACCGGCCACCACCGGCTCAGCCCTTCACCGGCCACCACCGGCTCCACAACGACCGAGACCTCACCACCACCACTTGCTCCACCACCGCCCTGCCTCACCAGCTCCACCACCGCCCTGCCTCACCAGATCTATACCTATTCTGCCATCTCAGGTTTCTCAATCAAACACTCTGCTTTGTTTTAATTCTTTATGGTTTTCGTTTAAATATAGTTTATCATGGAGAATTTGTTATGTATGTATGAAGTTTAGATGATGACTGAACAATCATCGTGTGATTTAACTCATACGTATATCAGTGGGAATGGGGTGCAGCTGTTTTATAAATGAATATCTATATAAATGCACTTATGAATTGAAACCAAAAAAGTTTCTTTTCTTTCTAGAAATCACTCTTTGTAGGAGTACATAACAAGAAACATTACACATTGCATCAAAGAAACATTTTTTAAATTGAATTTTCAAGAGTGATGTGTATTTTGAAATTATACATTTATGATTTATGATTTATGATTCGTTCATTGGTAGAAAGTCCAATGTGTTATCACAGAGGTATGGATGATTTCAACAAGTTTTAACTTCTTAAGTTTGGTTTTAAAATGCATGAATTGATTGTGTGTGTTGTACTCGATCTGAAATGACCTTATAGTTCGTTAAGAATTTTGATGAGATCTTGTTTGGTCGTGATTTTGATTGAAAAAATTTGCCTTCTTTTCTAGTGGAATGGGAATTTATATTTTTCAGAATTCTACACAATTTTATTAATTTTCTTTTATCCATTATTTTAGATCATAGTTTCTTGATGTGGTCTCTTTTGTGCTTTCTAGCCATTTTTTCTGTCCTCAAAAGCACTGCCAAGTATAGTCTTAATATAATTGAAAAGGGTATATGGTGCATATTGCATATGATGGCTTACACTTGATCTCTGAATAACAGGTAAGTACTGTTGACAAAATTCAACTGGCTGATGCAAATTAGTTTGTACCTACCATTTTTGAGTATGTTCTAATGTCACTTATAGTACACCTAAAATCTAATTTTATCATTTCATTTGCTGATAATTATTCTAAAGTATCGGTCCATTGATAATTGTCATAAAATTCTTTCCACTATTGTAGATGGTATTTGCATATTGATTTTGAGTCTTTTGGCTAATGTATAGTTAGATGACATGATGGAATTCTTGGGTTTTTGGTTTTTGGTTCATAGCCGAGACTTACGCCGTACAACTCAAAACAGATGGCAGACGTGGCACGAGGTCACGGTAGGGATACCTATGGTCGTGGTCCACCTGGTGGTGGTCCTCCCGATGATGATCGATCGTGGCAGCCGCCACGACAATACGAGGTCAGTGATGACTCCGGCAGCGGCAGTGGTAGCGGGAGAGGTGATCCTCTTTTTATACTATTATATTTTAAAATGAACCTACTTGTGTTTTTTATTTTGTTCCATTGAATTTGCAGGACAACGCAAGCGTGGGAAGACTACACTTCAGGGTATGCGCAAAAGAAATCCTCAAGGAAATTTGCTCACAATTGAATTTGAGCAAGGTACGCATGACACGTACAAACCTGTAGGTGCCAATCAGGCAACCTTTGCTTCACTGGTTGGCACCCTCGTTGACAGATTTCCTCAGAACTACAAGAGCTGGAGAAAGATACCTGCAGAGTTGAAGGCAACTATCTGGCCTGACTTAAAGGTTAAGTTTTTGATAATTCAATTCAGTGTTTAAATATATATAGACTAAGCTATTTGTTTTTATTATTTGCAGATGTATTTTGATATGACTCCCCACGAAGGTCTGAGGGCAGACATTGAGAAATATGCTGCAAACCGGTATAAAGATCACAAATACCGGTTCAAGCAAAAGCATTTTAGCAAAATAGGTGGGGAGGACAGGGTTGATATTTCTGATGTTGTGCCACCTGACATGCAAGAATCTGAGTGGAAAGGCTATGTGGATTATTACACTTCTCCTGAAATCAAGGCTCGGTCTGAAACCAACAAATCCAACAAAGGGAAGCAGATGATTAAGGGACATGGCGGCCGGACATCTCTAGCGCAGTGTCGTTATATGTTTGTGAGTTGTTTTAATAAAATGTGTTTATAAATTGCGGCGATATGTGTTTGTAAGTTCCTATTATATTGTTATAAGTTACTATTATATGATTATATATCTATCTATTATATTTACAGCGAGAAGAGGGTTCTGATGAACCTGGTAGTGCCATATTAGCATATCGCCGCTTTTATACCGACTCAAGCGGTAATTTCTATCAACCTGAGCCCGCTGCATACTATGTAAGTAATGTACACACCTTAAATCTTATAAAAATATAGTAATCTATAACATGATCTTATATATAACATTGGTTATGTTTTAAATCTTATAAAAATATAGTAATCTATAACCTGGTAGCGTAGGCGGATGCGCATGCGGATGCGCATGCGGAGGCGCATGCGGAGGCGCATGCGGAGGCGCATGCGGAGGCGCATGCGGAGGCGCATGCGGAGGCGCATGCGGAGGCGCATGCGGAGGCGCATGCGGAGGCGCATGCGGAGGCGCATGCGGAGGCGCATGCGGAGGCGCATGCGGAGGCGCATGCGGAGGCGCATGCGGAGGCGCATGCGGAGGCGCATGCGGAGGCGCATGCGGAGGCGCATGCGGAGGCGCATGCGGAGGCGCATGCGGAGGCGCATGCGGAGGCGCATGCGGAGGCGCATGCGGAGGCGCATGCGGAGGCGCATGCGGAGGCGCATGCGGAGGCGCATGCGGAGGCGCATGCGGAGGCGCATGCGGAGGCGCATGCGGAGGCGCATGCGGAGGCGCATGCGGAGGCGCATGCGGAGGCGCATGCGTAGGCGCATGCGGAGGCGCATGCGTAGGCGCATGCGTAGGCGCATGCGTAGGCGCATGCGTAGGCGTATGCGTATGTGTATGCGTATGTGTATGCGTATGTGTATGTGTATGTGTAACATTGGTTATTGTTTTTGTAAACTAAATAGGAGCAAATGGTAGCGCTTCAACAACAACACCCTGAATTGTCAGAGAAGCAGATCATGCGACAGGTCTTAGGGGAGCGGCCGGGTGGGAACGTGGTATCGGACCAATACCGAGCGTGCCTTCACAACCACCACCTCCACTTCATAGAACGGATCAGCGGATGTTCTCACAGGCTGAGGTTGAGGAAATGATAGCAGCGAGACTCGCAAGTGAGCAAGAACAATGGCAGTCTCAGATGATGGCTAATATGATGACACAAATGCAGAGTCAAATCCAAACCCAAGTACAAAGCACCTTGAAGAAAAGTAGGAATTCTCAACAAAGTGATGAGGAAAATGATGAAGATGGGTCGTCATAGGAATAGTTAGCTTGGATGTTTGTTACGAATACTTTGGAACAAACTTTGTGTTTATTATTAACTTTAGACAATGGTTAGTTTTTATATTTATCTTTTATAATTACGATTGGGTTGATTTCTTAAAGGTATTAGTCACTTTGAACAGCAGGTTTGATACCTAGGGATACCTGGGTGGATTGCGACAAATGAAACAAAATATATTAAAAAAAATTAGTTTTTTTGCGGCGATCTTTCGTCGCAAAAAACATTTTTTAATTTAATATATTTTTTTATTTATTAAACTTATTTGCGGCGATCTTTCGTCGCAAAAAACTATTTTTAATTTTTTTGTACTTTTTTTAAAAGATGGGACCCGCATCGTTTTCGTCGCAAATTTCGTCGCAAAATATCTTTTGCGACCAATTATTTACGGCGACCATATTGCGACGAAATGTCGTCGCAAAAAAGTCTTTTGCGGCGAGACCGGGACCTTTTGCGACGATTATTATCGCCGCAAAAAATGTTATTTCTTGTAGTGCATTAACATGATTATCTTAAGTTGATTTTGAATTCGATGACATCATACATTTGCTATTACTGTTATCTTCATTGTCAATAGTTGGTTTCGTATAATTCAAACAATAAATAGTTTAAACAGGAGTACAAATTTATGTTCAAATGGTTCCTAGATTTGAGTCTCAAGAAGGATATCCATACGTGAATCTCTCTTAAATTACCGAATCGTTTGCTGATTATCAACGACATGAGCATAAAGGAGAAGCAGGATGGTGGTGGATAAAAATCATGAAAACTGAAATATGATAAACGTTAATGACATTAAGAGTTAGAAATGCAAACAAAGTGATTGTTTTGAAAATTAATGCAAATCACCTACGAACAGGAATGATAAAGATAAAAATAAGAATCTAAAAATTAATGACACACAAATATCATGTTGAGCGTTCGTGTAAACCCTAATTGTGTATTATGGTGTGTTTGTGAAAGTGGAGATTTAACTTAGACATACTATTGATGACTGATAAAGTTACTCTTATGTTTAAGAGTAAAGACATCCTTTTGATGACTGATAAAGTTACTCTTATGTTTAAGAGTAAATTACACAAAACAACCTGTATCTTTATAACTAATTTTATTTTTTAACATTTATTTTTAATAATTATACTGGACAACCTTATGTATATGGTTTATTTCATCTTTGGTCATTTAGTCTAACGATCGTTAATTTGCATCGTTAAGTTAGATCACGTGATTATGATATGAGTAGACATATAAAAAAATTCCATGCATTGCTATACAAAAACGAATCGATGTATTAGAAAAATATATGATTGATAAAACGTTGAAAGCGACGAGTAAAACCTCAAATAAATTATATCTTTTTTATCATCACTTTTTCTAACTACTAGTTTTATAAAAATGATTATATCATATGATTTATCTATTAGTAATAAACTTAATTCATAAAAACTAGAATGCATATCACATGAAATAATTTAGATGCTTCCCACATTCATATAGTTATGGAAATCATATGATACAATAAACTTTTATAAGGGAGGAGGGGGTATGCAGGATCGAATATGTAGATGGTTTTTCTCTCAACTCACTGTGAACAACACTCAGCAAGTAGTCTATGAAGAGTTGATCACAATATAACAAGTAACAAGCAGTAAGAAAACTAACACAGCAAGTAAATTTTCAAGATACTTTTATATATTGCTTCTCAACTCAAAGGATTACAAGACTCTTAGACTCAAATCGCTTATCTAAAGAGTTACAGGGAGAAGATATATAATACTACCTACAGCCGGATATACTTTGATACCAGCTGGACACCTCTAACCTTACATCTATACTACAAGACTCTAGGTGAGGTCTTTCAGATATTTTGCCTGAGAGTTGGTAGTCAGGACATGTCCCTGACTTACCTTTTGTCACCAATTAAAGTTGGTAACATGTACTATCATAAAAAGGTGAACAGTAGAATAAAGTATGGTCAACAACATGGCTCTTTAGGAAGATGCCATGCTGTATCAGAGGTCTGCAGCGGACTGTCAGTGACCATACTTTTATCTGCTGGACATAGCAATGTCTTCCGAAGGATAAAGTACTTCGGAAGAATAACTGTAACATCCTGTATTTTGTGTTCATTTTATTTATTTAAGTGTATAGCCTCCTTAGTAAACTTTATAGTAATAATAATAATAATAATAATAATAATAATAATAATAATAATAATAATAATAATAATAATAATAATAATAATATAATAATAATAAATAATAATGATAATACAATAATAACTTTAAAAGTAATAAAAAAAATATAATAATAATAATAATAATAATAATAATAATAATAATAATAATAATAATAATAATAACTATAATAATAATAACTATAATAATAATAATAAGAACAATAACTATAATAACAAAAATAATACTTGTAAACAATAATAACAATAATAGTTATAATAATAAAATCTTTACTTAAAAACAAGGTTCAGGGGTGTTTTGCCAAACTTTAAACTTGTAAAACAAAGTTTAAAATCAGTTTAAACAACAGCCCAAACTTCAGGGGCTGAAGTTGTAAAACTCGCTAACTGTAGTCTCTCTCTCCCCGATTACCCGGTGGCTCCGGCCGGAGCTCCGGCCGAGCTCCGGCGAGCCTCAAACCTCCATTTTTAAGGCGAGTTGACCCAATTAAACCGCCCAACCCCTTCGACCATGGTTTCGAACCCGAACCCACTCGAAATTGAGTTTCCCGCTCGTTCACCTTTCCAAATCGAAACCGAGACTAACATTACCAAAATCCGAATCAATCTCGACCAATACACGAAATCAATCAAAATTAATCAAACCTAAACTTAACACGCGGTGTAATCAGTCAATTAATCAATCAGAATCGCAGAATTACAGCTCATAACGATAAATTTGGTAAACGGGAACGCGGTTTCAAAATCAAACGAGTTAAGCTCGAATCCATGAAATCAAAGCTTATATTGTGGTCTTTCGGTTCATTGTGGAGTTCCTAAACTCCCTAAACTTCCAATTTCACAAGAATTCCCTCGATCAGAAAACCCCAAACCCAAAAACACCCGAAAACAAAACCGAACTCGAAACCCCCTTTTCTCTCATCCAAACAGGTAATTAAAACCTGTTAACTACTCGTTTTGATCAAGGATCAAAAGCCCTATGACGATTTAGGTGATTAACACCGAATCGAGGGTCAATTCTGATCCTGTTGAACCTAGGGTTCATACGATTTGGGGGAAACCAGGGAGACAAGGTTTAAAATTAAACAAACCGAAGTGAAACCAAGGCCTTGGCCCTGGTTCACTGGTTCCGGCGCTTTATGCTCCAAAGGAGGCCCGGGTTCGACCCCGGGCAAACCCCCCTCCCCTGTTTTCTTTTTGTGATTTTTCTTTTCTTTTCATTTCTTTTTATCTATTTAACCTTTTTAAATTCTGAAAATTTCTAAAAAATTTCATAAAATGCAGATTATTTTGTTTACTTTTGTTTAATTAATTTGGGACTAAAATAATTTTTATAAAATACTTTTGTATTTATAAATACATTATTTTAGTTTTAAAAATACAAAAGAAATGAGTAAACATAATACTTGTATATGTATATATATATTTTTAAGTAATTAAATGGTTTAGTTATGTATGTCTATATATATATATATATATATTGATCTTTTAGTAATTAAATCATTTATTATGATTATACAATGTTATAATTGTTAGTATATATGTTTATACATATATATATTCAAGCAATTTAATTGTTTAGTTATATATATATATATATATATTTATACATAGTTCTTTTTATAGCTAGATCATTTATATTGATTATTTTACACAAAATTATAATTGTTTAGTATATATATTTATATGTATATTCAAACAATTAAATTGTTTGATTACTTATACCTAATATATATATATTTGTATATAGCCCCTTATAATAGCTAAAGCACTTATTATAATTATTATATACAATCCTTAAAAATCGGTTTAAACGTACAATTTAATCAAGTTTTATTTATTCTATCTCTTACGCGCTAACAATTGATTATACCAAGTATAATCCATTCGTTCCATTAAACCGATCACGTTATTAACATGTAATAAATACGAATAATTATTAAATCATATTAGACCTATAATTAATCATCAAACAAATTATAACACGCTACTTTATTTCGTTTAGGTGCGTTGTGACGTTTGTGTTGGAAATCTTATTCGTGGTTATTCTTATTACATCTACAAGTCTCCTTTATTAAACAAGTGAGTTCTTATGCCCCGCTTTACGATTATTTCACATCTTTCGGGGTGAAACATGTTGCTTATACAAACTTACACATACACGCTTTGATACTTATTACACACGTGCAATTCTTTACATAGTCGTGGTTGTTTGGATATGTTAAGTATTATATGAGATGTGACATACGTGTGCAATCATTAACTATTACTAGCCTAGCGAAGTCTTAGATCTTTGGGCCTGACAAGCCTATTTGGTGCTAAAGTCGATGTATTGCCGACTCCTAGGAGCCGTATGCATGTGCACTAGGGAACCAAATACACTTAGCTAATCATGCTTATTCATATTATTCAGTCGAGGCTTGATTGTAACTATGCATGTTCTATATACTTGCTATCTTGTGCCCATTGACTAGAATTGCCACATTTTATATACTTATTGTATTTAAAACCATGAGAATTCACCAACTAGTTAGTTGACTTTATTTTCAACATGTTTCAGGTAATGTGCAAGCTTAGCGATGATTGAAGGAATGCATGAACCTAGATCATGGACCTAGGCTTAATAAAGACGATTGAATTCTTGTTTTGTTTGATTTATTTTGAGACATTGATGTATGTGGTGATTGAAAACAATTGATTAATGGCATTTTATACTTTAACATAGCGTTATGTGGCTGTGAACAATCTTAATCCTCACACCTCGACGTTTCCGCCGTCAAGGTTGGGGTGTGACAGATTGGTATCAGAGCCCATGACTATAGGGATTTAGGTTATTAGAAATGGTGACCTAGACTATAGTTTATGCATGATCCTTATAGAATAGTATTCTTATGAATACATACTTATTGTTTGCATGCTGCCTAACGCTATGCCTCATTATGTGCAATGTGATGCCTTAGCATAGGTGCCTTTCTACATGATTACATATTGTTACCCGTCTCCCCTAGACTTATCTTAAACGTTAATTCTCCCGACAGTTACTATTTCTTAACTTATTCTCGTCTCCAAGTAGAATCTATTGATAGGAATTCTTTAGACTTTATGTCTAATCTTGTAAATATCCCATCAAGATTTTTGATTTCATAAACCAAAGAACTAGTGTGGTACATAGACACCTATATCTGGATTTTCTGGCAAAAGGCCCTCGGGCTAAGGCAAGCGTATACGTATAAATCTCATTGAGGGAACCGTTACGCTACCTGGGGATTTCCGGGATGAGTGATAAACTATGACCAACATACACGAGTTTCTGAGGTGAATGGGTCAATTCATCTTGACGTGTCAACGTTTCCAAATGGTGATGCGTCACCAAATGGAATCATTCCGTATAATTCATGATTCTTACCTTAATTGCCCACCCATATTATCCTTTAACCGATCCTAACCCAATTTGTATTTTTCAGCATGTCTCGTTACCACGGAAACCGAGGAAGGTCCGGCCGTAAGCTTGCTGCCATGATTGCCCGGCAAATGGCTGCGGTCATCCCGACCATGGTGGCTGAACTCAGCAGCACTATGATCGCAAACGTCACGAACAATAGCAACGGTCAAGGGGAAAATAGTGCAAACCAACGGCGTAACAACCAGTCTTGCACCTTCAAGCATTTTAGTTCATGCAAGCCACCCAGTTATAGTGGCAAGGAAGGTGCCACCGGTCTCTTAGAGTGGTTTGAAGGGATGGAGAACACCTTCGTCAACTGTGAGTGCCCCGAAGCACTCAAAGTAAGGTATGCCACCAGTATGCTACAGCAACGGGCCTTAACATGGTGGAACAGTGAAAAGAGGAACCGAGGCCCCGATGCAATCTTGGCTTTAACTTGGGAGGAATTCAAAAACATAGCCATAGCCAAGTTTTGCCCGAGGAGTGAAATCCAGAAACTGGAGGAGGAATTCTTGAATTTGAAACAGGATGGCGGGAACCATCTGGCATATTCTACCTGTCATCATGAACTAAGCATACTGCTGCCACACATGGTGGATACTGTTTCCCGAAACGTGGAAAAATTTATTAAGGGTGTGCCGCCTCAAATTCAGGATGCCGTTGTGGGTAGCCGACCCGCAACTCTGGAAGAAGCCATCACTATCACTGCACAGCTGACGGAGAACCACATCCGAGCAGGCACTATGTCTGCAAAGGGTGCCAAGAAGACTGAGAAGACGACCCCCGAGGAGGTTAAGGAGGTCAAGTCTGATAACAAGAAACGGAAGTTTGTACCGGCACGGAACTACGCCGTGGCTGCTCCTAAACCGCCCCAAAGACAGTGTACTACCGGGGCTACACCGGCAGCACAAGTGCCCGTGGCAAGGGCTTATGCGGGGCCCCTACCTATGTGTAACACGTGTAGGTATCACCACCCGGGCAATCTTCCGTGTCGCATCTGCACACTATGTGGCAAGTACGGGCACCTTGTGGCAACGTGTCGCCGAGCATTAGGAAACGCAGTGACGGAACCAAATCGGGTCTGCTACAACTGTGGAGAACCAGGTCACTACCGACCCCAGTGCCCTCGTCTTGTGGGCAATGTTCCACAAGCTCGTGGACGTGCCTTCAACATCAACGCGAACCAAGCTCAAGCGAACAACGAGGTGGTGAACGGTACGTAAAATTGCAACCCTACCTCCATAGAATTTCTCTTAAAATTCCTTACTTATGTCCTTAAGTGCCTTTAAAACCTATACAGGTATGTTTCTTATTAATGACACCTATGCATACGTATTATTTGATTCGGGCGCCGATAGAAGTTTCGTTTCCTTAGAGTTCGAGCCGACACTTTCTAAACCTCGCTCAAATCTAGAGAGACCTCTCACCGTCGAAGTTGCTGATGGAGAACCCATCACCGTCGACGTGGTTATCCGCGATTGTCTATTGCGCCTCGACAACCATAAATTTCTTATCGACCTTATTCCAATGAAGCTTGGAAGTTTCGACGTTATTATTGGCATGGATTGGTTATCCAAGAACCATGCCGAGATCATCTGCTTCGAGAAGTGTATTCACATGCCCTTACCCTCCGGTGACACGATGAAGGTGTTCGGTGAACGGTCCTCCAAAGGACTCAAGCTTATGTCATGTACTAAGGCTCAGAGATGCCTAAGTAAGAGTTATCCGGCATTCTTGGCCTATGTAGTCAACACCACAACCAAGGAGAAGGAACTCAAAGATGTTCCAGTCGTACGAGAATTCCCTGAGGTCTTTCCCGATGATCTTAGCGGGTTACCTCCCGTACGCGAAGTAGAATTTAAAATCGACTTGATTCCGGGAGCAAGCCCCGCGGCTAAATCACCTTACCGACTCGCACCATCGGAATGCAAGAACTCTCTAGTCAACTCCAGGAATTATCCGAGAAGGGGTTTATCCGCCCTAGTTCTTCTCCTTGGGGTGCACCTGTCTTATTTGTGAAGAAGAAAGATGGATCTTTCGCATGTGCATCGATTACCGGGAGCTCAACAAGTTGACCATCAAGAACCGGTACCCTCTTCCTCGTATCGACGACCTTTTCGACCAACTTCAAGGAGCTGCAATCTTTTCAAAATCGACTTGCGTTCGGGTTATCACCAACTGCGAGTCCACGACGACGATATCCCAAAGACTGCATTCCGCACTCGGTATGGGCATTACGAGTTCATGGTTATGCCTTTCGGCTTAACCAATGCTCCAGCGGTCTTCATGGATCTTATGAATCGGGTGTGCAAGCCATACCTAGACAAGTTCGTCATCGTTTTCATTGACGACATTCTTATTTATTCCAAGTCTCGCTCCGATCATGAACTTCATCTCCGTCAAATCCTCGAACTGTTGAAGAAGGAACAACTGTACGCGAAATTCTCGAAATGTGAGTTTTGGCTTGAAGAAGTACAGTTCTTAGGGCACGTTGTGAATAGTCAAGGAATTCACGTCGACCCTGCGAAGGTTGAAGCCGTAAAGAATTGGAGTGCTCCCACAACTCCGACGGAAGTTCGATCGTTTCTTGGTCTAGCCGGGTATTACCGGCGATTTATTGCCAACTTCTCAAAAATCGCAAAGCCACTCACGTCCTTGACTCAAAAGAACAAGCCTTTCGAGTGGAAAGCCGAGCAAGAAGAGGCGTTTGAGACATTGAAGCACAAGTTGTGCAATGCTCCTATTCTGACGCTACCGGATGGAAATGACGACTTCACGGTATACTGCGACGCGTCGAAGCAAGGCCTTGGTTGTGTTCTCATGCAACAGGGAAAGGTCATCGCATATGCCTCGAGACAATTGAAGGTTCACGAGGTAAATTATACGACGCACGATCTCGAGCTCGGAGCGGTGGTCTTTGCTTTGAAAATCTGGAGACACTATCTATACGGCACACAATGTATAGTCTACACGGACCACAAGAGCCTCAACACGTTTTCAATCAGAAGGACCTCAATATGAGGCAACGTCGGGGTGGAACTAATTAGCGACTACGATTGTGATATCCACTACCATCCCGCAAGGCAAATGTCGTAGCCGATGCATTGAGTCGAAAGACGCATCAAAAGATGGTTTCCGTTCAAGAGATTCGCGACCGACGCCAATGGTTCGATACATTGGGAGAGTTTGATACTGAAGTCCGACTCGATGTCAACAATGCTACGGTGTTATTGCAGAACTTAAGGATCGATTGTGACATCGAGGCGAGTATTCGAGAAGCACAGCAAGCGGTGCAAACCGAAGGGAGTATGAAGGAAGAGCTCGAGCCAAATCTCTTAGCTCAATTGGAAACAAGAGGCAATGGGTTAATGTATTTCGCAAACCGAATCTGGATTCCCAAACGCAATAACCTTCGGGCTTCTATCATGAACGAAGCACATCAGACTCGTTATTCTATCCACCGGGCTCCGATAAGATGTACATGGACTTACGGAGTCAATATTGGTGGCCCGGAATGAAACGAGACATAGCAACCTATGTTGCTAAGTGCCTTACATGCACGAAGGTTAAAGCGGAGCATCAACGTCCAAGTGGATTACTTGAACAACCCGAAATTCCCATGTGGAAGTGGGAACATATATCCATGGACTTCATAACCAAGTTACCTCGGACATCTCGCGGGCACGATAGCATATGGGTAATTGTCGACCGATTGACTAAGTCGGCACATTTCATACCCATACGCGCACATATAAGACATCAAGGTTAGCCGGATTTACATCGACGAGATCGTAAGCCGTCATGGTGTGCCTCTTCACATTATATCCGACCGAGATGCTCGATTCACTTCTCACTTTTGGTCTACTATGCAAGAACTTCTGGGTACCAATTGGATTTAAGCACGGCTTACCATCCCCAAACCGATGGCCAAACCGAGCGGACGATCCAAACCCTGGAAGACCTGTTACGTCTCTGTGTCCTTGATTTTGGGGGCGACTGGGATACGCACCTACCACTCGCAGAATTCTCCTACAACAACAGTTACCACTCAAGCATCCAAATGGCACCGTTCGAAGCACTTTACGGTCGTAAGTGTCGTTCACCAATCTGCTGGACCGACGTTGGCGAGAATCTTATTACCGGTCCCGAGCTCATACAAGAGACGACCGAATAAAGTCGCTATCATCCGCAAGAACCTGGAAGTGGCAAGGAGTCGACAGAAAAGCTACGCTGATAAACGTCGCAAGCCACTGGAATTCCAAGTTGGGGAGATGGTCCTTCTCAAGGTCTCACCGTGGAAGGGTGTGGTTCGCTTTGGAAGGAAGGGCAAGTTAGCTCCAAGGTTTGTAGGGCCTTTCAAGGTTCAGAAAAGAATCGGGAAAGTGGCCTACAAACTAGAACTACCCTCCGACCTTAGTGGAATTCACCCTGTCTTCCACGTCTCAAATCTGAGGAAGTGTCTGGCCGACGATAATTTGCATGTGCCATTGAAAGACATTCAGATCGACGAGTCATACACTTCGTTGAAAAACCCGTCGAAATCATGGATCGCATTATGAAGAAGACTAGGACCTCTACGACCCCAATTGTAAAGGTTCGATGGGAGAACAAACGAGGAGCGGAATTCACTTGGGAGCGTGAAGAACATATGAAGAAGACTTACCCTTACTTATTCTTGT
Organism: Flaveria linearis; assembly: GCA_024085815.1. Classification (NCBI taxonomy): domain Eukaryota; kingdom Viridiplantae; phylum Streptophyta; class Magnoliopsida; order Asterales; family Asteraceae; genus Flaveria; species Flaveria linearis. The sequence continues at coordinate 15,559,295 of CM044010.1, forward strand.
AACCCTTTTTGATTCTTAATTTCGGGACGAAATTCTTTTAAGTTGGGGAGACTGTAACATCCTGTATTTTGTGTTCATTTTATTTATTTAAGTGTATAGCCTCCTTAGTAAACTTTATAGTAATAATAAAATAATAATAATAATAATAATAATAATAATAATAATAATATAATGATAATACTAATAATAACTTTAAAAGTAATAAAAAAATATAATATAATAATAATAATAATAATATAATAATAATAATAATAATAACTATAATAATATAAATATAATAATAATAATAATAATAAGAACAATAAATATAATAACAAAAATAATACTTGTAAACAATATAAAATAATAGTTATAATATAAAATCTTTACTTAAAACAAGGTTCAGGGGTGTGTTTTGCCAAACTTTAAACTTGTAAAACAAAGTTTAAAATCAGTTTAAACAACAGGCCCAACTTCAGGGGCTGAAGTTGTAAAACTCGCTAACTGTAGTCTTTCTCTCTCCCCGATTACCCGGTGGCTCGGCCGAGCTCCGGCGAGCCTCCAACCTCCATTTTTAAGGCGAGTTGACCAATTAAACCGCCAAACCCTTCGACCATGGGTTTCGAACCCGAACCCACTCGAAATTGAGTTTCCCGCTCGTTCACCTTTCCAAATCGAAACCGAGACTAACATTACCAAAATCCGAATCAATCTCGACCAATACACGAAATCAATCAAAATTAATCAAACCTAAACTTAACACGCGGTGTAATCAGTCAATTAATCAATCAGAATCGCAGAATTACAGCTCATAAACGATAAATTTGGTAAACGGGAACGCGTTTCAAAATCAAACGAGTTAAGCTCGAATCCATGAAATCAAAGCTATATATTGTGTCTTTCGGTTCATTGTGGAGTTCCTAAACTCCCTAACTTCCAATTTCACAAGAAATTCCCTCGATCAGAAAACCCCAAACCCAAAACACCCGAAAACAAAACCGAACTCGAAACCCCCTTTTCTCTCATCCAAACAGGTAATTAAAACCTGTTAACTACTCGTTTTGATCAAGGATCAAAAGCCCTATGACGATTTAGGTGATTAACACCGAATCGAGGGTCAATTCTGATCCTGTTGAACCTAGGGTCATACGATTGGGGGAACCAGGGAGAAAAGGTTTAAAATTAAAACAAACCGAAGTGAAACCAAGGCCTTGGCCCTGGTTCACTGGTTCCGGCGCTTATGCTCCAAAGGAGGCCCCGGGTTCGACCCGGGCAAACCCCTCCCCTGTTTCTTTTTGTGATTTTTTCTTTTCTTTCATTCTTTTTATCTATTTAACCTTTTTAAATTCTGAAAATTTCTAAAATTAAATTTCATAAAATGCAGATTATTGTTTACTTTTGTTTAATAATTTGGGACTAAAATAATTTTATAAATACTTTTGTATTTATAAATACATTATTTAGTTTAAAAATACAAAAGAAATGAGTAAACATAATACTTGTATATGTATATATATATTTTTAAGTAATTAAATGGTTTAGTTATGTATGTCTATATATATATATATATATATATTGATCTTTTAGTAATTAAATCATTTATTATGATTATACAATGTTATAATTGTTAGTATATATGTTTATACATATATATATTCAAGCAATTAATTGTTTAGTTATATATATATATATATTATATATATATATATATTTATACATAGTTCTTTTAAGCTGATCATTTATATTGATTTTACACAACATTATAATTGTTTAGTTATATATTTATATGTATATTCAAACAATTAAATTGTTTGATTACTTATACCTATAAATATATATATTTGTATTAGCCCCTTATATAGCTAAAGCACTTATTATAATTATTATATACAATCCTAAAAAATTGGTTTAAACGTACAATTTAATCAAGTTTTATTTATTCTATCTCTTACGCGCTAACAATTGATTATACCAAGTATAATACATTCGTTCCATTAAAACGATCACGTTATTAACATGTAATAAATACGAATAATTATTAAATCATATTAGACCTACAATTAATCATCAAACAAATTATAACACGCTACTTTATTCGTTTAGGGCGTTGTGACGTTTGTGTTGGAAATCTTATTCGTGTTATTCTTATTACATCTACAAGTCTCCTTTATAAACAAGTGAGTCTTATGCCCCGCTTTACGATATTTCACATCTTTCGGGGTGAAACATGTTGCTTATACAAACTTAACATACACGCTTTGATACTTATTACACACGTGCAATTCTTTACATAGTCGTGGTGTTTGGATATGTTAAGTATTATATGAGATGTGACATACGTGTGCAATCATTAACTATTGCTAGCCTAGCGAAGTCTTAGATATTTGGGCCTGACAAGCCTATTTGGTGCTAAAGTCGATGTATTGCCGACTCCTAGGAGCCGTATGCTTGTGCACTAGGGAACCAATACACTTAGCTAATCATGCTTATTCATATTATTCAGTCGAGGCTTGATTGTAACTATGCATGTTCTATATACTTGCTATCTTGTGACCATTGACTAGAATTGCCACATTTTGTATACTTATGTATTAAAACCATGAGAATTCACCAACTAGTAGTTGACTTTATTTTCAACATGTTTCAGGTAATGTGCAAGCTTAGCGATGATTGAAGGAATGCATGAACCTAGATCATGGACCTAGGCTTAATAAAGACGATTGAATTCTTGTTTTGTTTGATTTATTTTGAGACATTGATGTATGTGGTGATTGAAACATTGATTAATGGCATTTATACTTTAACATAGCGTTATGTGGCTGTGAACAATCTAATCCTCACACCTCGACGTTTCCGCCGTCAAGGTTGGGGTGTGACAATAACTTCTTCCGAAGCCACTTATACTTCGGAAGAGCTTCTTCCGAGGCTTGGAGTCTTCTTTGTCTTCGGAAGCAGACTTTGTCTTAGCTCTTTCATAAGACTTTGTCTTCGGAAGCTCAGACTTTGTCTTCAGCTTTTTCATCAGACTTTGTCTTCGGAAGCTGACTTTGTCTTCAACTCTTGTCTTCAGACTTTCGGAAGATCTCTTGCTTGGCTTCGGAAGCCCTTTAATGTAGCACCAAAAGTGACTATGAAGTGATTTTGGTTGCACCAGCCTCATCATGATCCAACAAACTCCCCCTAGGGATGCTACCAAAACTTCACTTCTCTCTTCTTCGCAAAGCTCTCAGCACCAAGGAAAGTAAGTGTTTATCAGTGTCTTCATTCTTTCCTACTGTGGTGCTGAGAATCTTGTACAGATCCTTGGTGGACAGAACCTCTACTCTGTCACCTGGATTATGTGTACCCTGTTGTGGCCCCTGAAAAGAGTAGTGATGGGAAGTATAGTCATATTCCCATCGAACTATTGGTTCCAATCAGGACCTTCCACCATATGTAGAAAGGCTGTGCCTTTGGTGGTTGGTCTTTCCTTGTCTTCCACTCCTTTCAACTTCAACTCTTCTTCAATCTTGGCTCTTCTACTTCGTTCAGCCAAGTGGAGACCGCTGATATGGTTTTGATGTGTGCAGCAGTCTCAGAGTTGGAGGGATTGGAGAATGGCTTCTCTGCAAGCTCAGCAAGATCAAATCTGCTGAGATGCAGTAGAGATGTGGCATTAAGCCTGTTGGTTTCACCATTCTCCCTTTCCACAACAAAGTTGTGAAAAGGTTCATCGAACCTCCACTGGATTATAGCATTTTAGGTCCAGGAGATTGACCAGAAATCCTGTCCTCTTTCCTGGTATCCAGCAGAGTCACCAGTCTCCTTCTTAGTCTCTTCTCCTCAGCATTGAGGATATCGGAGTTGAGACCAAGAAGTTGCAGCCTGGCCCAAGGTGTCTCTAGGCAACTCAAGAAATTGGCCTAGGGTGAGGGAGCTTGAAGTCACACCCCAACCTAGACGGCGGAATCGTCGAGGCGTGAGAGTTACGATTGTTCACAGCCACATAATGCTATGTTTAAATGTAAATATTCAAATTAATAGTTTCAACAGGAATTACAACATAAGTCTCAATCATGAAATACATTCAAGCAAATATCAAACATAACATAACATTTCATTTATTTAACTAGGTCCACATCCTAGTTTTACTGCAAGCTTCAAAAGATCACTCTAAACTCGGGGGTTACCTGAAACATGATAAAAATAAAAGGTCAACTAAAAATAGTGGTGAGTTTACCAAGTTTTCATACATAATATGAAGAGATAATAAGTAGCATTCATGTCATAGGTTATAAGCTAGTAAGGATATAGAACACATATCTTTACAATCAAACCTCGACTTGATTACAAGTATATAAGATTGGCTAAGTGTATTTGGTTCCCTAGTGCACAAGCATACGGCTCCTAGGAGTCGGCAGTTCATCGACTTTAGCACCAAATAGGCTTGTCAGGCCCAAAGATCTAAGACGTCACCAGGCTAGCAATAGTTAATGATTGTAACAAACTATGTATCTCATATAATCACTTACAACATACAAATAACCATGACAAGATAAAAGATGAATTGCAAGTGCTTTACAAGTCTCAAACGTTTATAAGTGTGTAATGTATAAGTATCTGTTTCACCCCAAAATGGTGTGAAATAAGTAAAAGGGGGCAAGGAAAACTCACTTGTCAAATAAGTATATAATGACGATTAATAAGAATAATAGTAGGCGTCGTTCCAACGTGAATCGTTACAAAGCACCTAAATATGTATATATATATTCACAAGGTAAAGTCTTAATAATAAGCTTTAATGTTTAACGTGAACTAGGGTTTCAATTGGAATTTGGGGGTTTAAATAATTAAATAAAATAATGGATCGTTTACGTTTTGGGTTAATAAAGATATTAAAATCAATTAAGTCCAAGAATGATTAAAATATCTCAACAATTAAGTTAATAGAAATTAAGTTTGAAAGATATAATTAATTTATAATCAATTATTTGATAAAGAGAATTAATTATATACTTATTTAAATGACTTTAAAAATTTAAACTCATTTTATAAAGTTTTGAGCTTTTAGAATATTTCATCATAAAAGTTTATAATACAAACCTTAAAAATCAAATAAAGAGAATATTGTTTTATAAATTTTTAAGAAGTTAAATAAAAGTTAACGAATAACTTTATTAACTAATGATGATATATTAGATGAATAATTAGTCATTAAACATATGATTTTATAAGGTTTTAAATAATCTAAATTTGAACCATGATATATTTTTATTATTTAAATTACATAAAAGAATTTATAATGTTTTAAAATAAATCTCCATTTATAATATCGTGGTTTAAACTTTAAAAATTAAAGGAATTAATCTGGATATATTATTTGAATAAATAATGATTTAATACGTTAAACAATATTTAAAACTATTTATATGAAAATGATTTAATTAAACAAATAAAAACTAATAAATAAAGAAATTTAAAATAATTCCAGCAAATAATTAGATGATTTCAAAAATTATTGGTAGTTTTATAAAGGAATTTTTTATTATTTTTCTGATTTTTTTATTTATTTAAAGGCTAAAACGCCTAAAAAATGAATGAGGGAGCCGGGCTCGAACCCAAGACTCCGGCTTGTGATTGCATGTGTGTTACCAGTGAGCTAAGGGCCTCAGCATTAGGACATGGCTCGAATTTATTATAAACCCGTTTAAAGAAATCCCCAAAACATAAACCCTAGAAACGAATAATCCGAAATTGAACATTGATTCGGGAGTTTCAACTCGATAACCTTAGGGCTTATGATCCCAGGTGAAATCGAGTTGAATGATGTATTGTATTACATGATTAGGATCGAATTGAGAGAGATGAGTTGAAGAACCGGCCGCGACTGTTATGAGAATGGTTCGATGCCCAAACGTTGTGTTTATCAAATTCATTTGTGTGTAGTTTCAGTGGATTTTGATTAATGAAAGCCCTCAATCAATTCAAGTTTATACAGCTCCGAAGATGGTGTTCGACCAAGATGCAGGTCGCGACGGAGAGAGGATCGAATGGGGTGTTTTGTGTGTTTTAAGATATAATTGAAAGTTGTAATCGATTGGATATGGATCTATTGTTGTTTATGTGAAGTAATTTAATTGTTATCGGGTTTAGTGCGATTTGAGGTCTGAAAAAAGCGGCCGACACACGCGGAGAGGGAGCAGATCGCACTAATCCATTTGATTTTTCAAATTAAAGTCCCCACGTGTTCGATTCTTGTTCCAGAAGAGGTTGGGACCGGTTTTTACATTGAATCATGGCCAGAAATCGGGTGTGCAAGGTGGCCGGAGCCGCTCCGGCGGTGGCCGGAGGTAGCGGCCGTCGAGAAGGAAGAAAAAAAAAAGGGGGTTTTGGGAATGGCACATTCGGTCCCTGTGGTTTGATTTCTTTTATTTATGCTAGAAAACATTAAATTCATGTTCAGAATTTACACAATTGCCCCTGAATTTAATTTAAGTTCTAATCTTTTTTTTTACGTAAATACGAGATGTTACAGTCTCCCCTACTTTAAGAAATTTCGTCCCGAAATTTAATCATGAGAATAAATTTTAAGATTATGAGGGACTTAGATGTCATTTCATGTTCACGAGTTGTTAAATTCATAAGTTTGACTATGATTCTTAAGTTTGTTAAGTTTCACCGTTTATAATCTATATGTCCTTGACAAGGTGTGCAAGTAATTCCTTTAAGATTTTTAATCGATAACGTTTGTATTTCAAACGGTTCAATATGATTAAAAAGTTTTGTCAGGTGTGAAAACCCATACATTAGATCGATACGGGACTCGGCTTAACGGACATGAAAAATAAGTTCCGGATGTTTTGGATGGAATTCATAAGAGCTTCTCGAGCAAGTAACTTTAACGGGTTTCTAGTGACCGATTCTTGTTTACTCAGGTCAATGAGGTTCAAAGTGTTATTAGTGTAACGTTGATACAAGTATCGTGTTTGTTAAGATTAAAGATTAACTTTAGTATGAGGAAAATCGTTGCAATGGGTTTCAGAATAAACGTGGTTTTAAGGGAAAGATATTCGAAAGATTACTAGAGGTTGTTATAAGGAGTTCAAAGATGGTCCAAGAAATGACACAATAATAGGAATTGTATTGATCAACGAAGATAGCGTTCACGATTGGATTAAAATTTAAATAATTCAGGATATTGCTGCTAAAGGCAAACTCAAGTAGCTTTCCAAGTAGGGCTTGCACACGCGGTTATCAAGCCATGAACATAAATTAGTAATGTCTTTATTTGGCAGGAAGTTGTTTGGGAAGCTATCATACGCAATCAGGTTTTAAGATAACTCAAAATGAAAGTTGATAAGTAAGGAATAAATGGTTCGATGTAGCTAGATCGAGTCAAAATATGAAGATAAAGGGAAAGATTTGATTTAAGTATTTACATGCTTCAAGCTTGGAATCAAAATCAACCTAAAACAATCGGGTCTAGTTCAGAGATCATGCTTTGGCTTGATAGGTCGAATCACCAACATTGATTCACCCACCCTCAAGTTACTACATGCTTCTCTTCACTTGATTACAACCATGGTAAGTTGAAGATCAAGAAATAAGAATATCAAGGTGTGGTTTCTCACTCCTAACTTGATGATGTATTCCCAAGATATGACCATTAACTAATAATCAAAAAGTTCGATCCCAACTCATTGTTAAGGATCCATAGAAATAAGACGAGGTAACTCACCATTAAGGTAAGAGAAATCACTCTATCTTAACGATGAAGTTTTACAAAAACAAAATATAACAGGATGAACTTCTTCATCAAAATCCAGAATTCACTCCTACTTTGATGAGATCATTTCATTTGAGAGAATACAATCCATAAAAATGAAATTATCATCAAGGTAGGGAATTCACGCCTATCTTGATGATTGAGTTTCATAATAACAAGAAAACAATCAAAGATTAACATGTCACCAAAGTACGGGTTTCAATCCTATTTTGGTGAGATCATGTCATTTGTGGAAAGCCATTCCAACGAAAATACTTGAAGTCAATCCTCAAGATAAGGTAATCACCAAATCCAGAGGATAAAATTTCATAAAACACACAATTGGAAACCATTATCGAAACAAATAGAGAATATCAAAATAAGGGATCACCCCTGTTTTGATGAGTTAGAATTGTTTAGGAGGTACGAGTGTTCTTAGTCATAGATTGACTTACAAACCCTTATATCTCCTATGGTGCAGACGGTTCAAGGTTCGACTTAAAAACGAAAGAAAAGAAATCACTTAGAAATTTAGAAAATCTTAAATTACATCATGTAACCAAAAAGGAACATCGTACTTACAAAATTCTAGGTCACAGTTTCGAGGTAACAGGATTTGTTATGATGGTGTTCAAATCTGGATAATAAAATCGGGAAGACGAACTCAAGGACAGGAATTATTCAACATCACAATGAGATGTGAATATTCGATCGAAAGAAATACATGGACTTCTCAGGATATGATATCAACCATAACCTTGTTGAAAGATAAGCGTACTTATAAGTAATCTCTCATCTCAAGGGTTTCGAGTCAAGTAAACGGATTCAAGGATCGAATCAAATCACTATTTACACTTTGCTTAGACAAGTATCCAACGATGTAGGATTCATCTACAGCATTGCATGTTCTTAGTTATGGGTCACCTCCTTAAAAGGATTTAAGGATCATAAGTAACGGTTTAAAGTTTTAAAGACCATACGGTTTAAATTCCCAATCTTTGAGTATATTAAGATCCATGTGCTCGTTGGTCAAGGTATGGAAATAGTTACATGAAAGGCTGGGTTCTATACCGTTGCACGTTACACGTTGAGTGTTTAAACGTAAGAGTTGAATTGTAGAATGGGTTTAATATTAACAGGAAATTATTTAGGTTAGGATGAGAAAGTGTGAAACTTTGATGATAAACCAGTTCAAGGATTCAAGGATTTTTAAGATACAAAAGGATGGTTCCATTTGGTAACGCATTACCATTTGGAATCATTGACACGTCAATGTAAATTGACTCATTTGCCTTAGAGATTTGGTATTTTGACCATAGTTTATCACTCAGCCCAGAAATCCCCAGGTAGCGTAACGGTTCCCTCAATGAGATTTATACGAATACGCTTGCCTTAGCCCGAGGGCTTTTTGCCAGGAAATCCAGAATACAGGTGTCTAGTGTCACACTATTTTTAGGTTCATGAAATCAAAACCTTGATGAGATTTATATAGATTAGACATAACGTCTAAAGATCAAGTCATAAGCATAAGTATACGATTCCATGTGTCGTTGAGAATAAGTTTAAGAAGTCATTATCGGGAGAGTCAAGAGTCGAAGTTAAGTTAAGGGAGTCTAAGTAACTAAGTTTTAAACATACATAGGCAATCCTATGCTAAGGCATCAAGTTGCAAAAAGGCATAGCATTATGTAGCATTTCAAACAATATGTGAGCACAAAAGTATAAAGATCTTTCTATGAGGTTCATGCAACTATGTCTAGGTCACCATTTCTAATAACCTAATCCCTATAGTATGGCTCTGATACCAATCTGTCACACCCCAACTAGACGGCAGAATCGTCGAGGCGTGAGAGTTACGATTGTTCACAGCCACATAACGCTATGTTTAAATGTAAATATTCAAATTAATAGTTTCACCAGGAATTACAACATAAGTCTCAATCATGAAATACATTCAAGCAAATATCAAACATAACTAACATTTCATTTATTAACTAGGTCCACATCCTAGTTTTACTGCAAGCTTCAAAAGATCACTCTAAACTCGGGGGTTACCTGAAACATGATAAAAATAAAAGGTCAACTAAAATAGTTGGTGAGTTTACCAAGTTTCATACATAATATGAAGAGATAATAAGTAGCAATTCATGTCATAGGTTATAAGCTAGTAAGATATAGAACACATATCTTTACAATCAACCTCGACTTGATTACAAGTATATAAGATTGGCTAAGTGTATTGGTTCCCTAGTGCACAAGCATACGGCTCCTAGGAGTCGGCAGTTCATCGACTTTAGCACCAAATAGGCTTGTCAGGCCCAAAGATCTAAGACGTCACCAGGCTAGCATAGTTAATGATTGTAACAAACTATGTATCTCATATAATCACTTACAACATACAAATAACCATGACAAGATATAAAGATGAATTGCAAGTGCTTTACAAGTCTCAAACGTTATAAGTGTGTAATGTATAAGTATCATGTTTCACCCCAAAATGGTGTGAAATAAAGTAAAAGGGGGCAAGAAAACTCACTTGTCAAATAAGTAATAATGACGATTAAAAGAATAATAGTAGCGTCGTTCCAACGTGAATCGTACAAAGCACCTAAATATGTATATATATATTCACAAGGTTAAGTCTTAATAATAAGCTTTAATGTTTTAACGTGAACTAGGGTTTCAATTGGAATTTTGGGTTAAATAATAAAATAAAATAATGGATCGTTTACGTTTGGGGTTAATAAAGATATTATAAACCAATTAAGTCCAAGAATGATTAAAAATATCTCAACCAATTTAAGTTAATAGAAATTAAGTTTGAAAGATATAATTAATTTAATAATCAATTATTTGATAAAGAGAATTAATTATATACTTATTTAAATGACTTAAAAATTATTTAAATCATTTATAAAGTTTTGAGCTTTTAGAATATTTCATCATAAAAGTTTTATAATACAAACCTTAAAAATCAATAAAGAGAATATTGTTTTATAAATTTTTAAGAAGTTAAATAAAAGTTAACGAATAACTTATTTAACTAATGATGATATATTAGATGAATAATAGTCATTAAATATATGATTTTATAAGGTTTTAAATAATCTAAATTTGAACCATGATATATTTTATTATTTAAATTACATAAAGAATTTATAATGTTTTAAAATAAATCTCCATTTATAATATCGTGATTTAAACTTTAAAATTAAAGGAATTATCTGGATATATTATTTGATAAAATAATGATTTAATACGTTAAACAATATTTAAACCTATTTTATATGAAAATGATTTAATTAAACAAATAAATAACTAAATAAATAAAGAAATTTTAAAATAAATTCCAGCAAATAATTAGATGATTTCAAAAATTATTGGTAGTTTATAAAAGGAATTTATAATTTTTCTGATTTTTTTTATTTATTTATTAAAGGCTAAAACGCCTAAAAAATGAATGAGGGAGCCGGGCTCGAACCCAAGACCTCCGGCTGTGATTGCATGTGTGTTACCAGTGAGCTAAGGGCCTCAGCCGCATTAGGACATGGCTCGAATTTATTATAAACCCGTTTAAAGAAATCCCAAATTACATAAACCCTAGAAACGAATAATCGAAATTGAACATTGATTCGGGAGTTTCAACTCGATTAACTTAGGGCTTATGATCCCCAGGTGAAATCGATTGAATGATGTATTGTACTTACATGATTAGGATCGAATTGAGAGATGAGTTGAAGAACCGGCCGCGACTGTTATGAGAATGGTTCGATGCCCAAACGTTGTTGTTTATCAAATTCATTTCGTGTGTAGTTTCAGTGGATTTTGATTAATGAAAGCCCTCAATCAATTCAAGTTATACAGCTCCGAAGATGGTGTTCGACCAGATGCAGGTCCGCGACCGAGAAGAGGATCGAATGGGTGTTGTGTGTGTTAAGATATAATTGAAAGTTGTAATCGATTGGATATGGATCTATTGTTGTTTATGTGAAGTTAATTTAATTGTTATCGGGGTTTAGTGCGATTTGAGGTCTGAAAAGCGGCCGACACACGCGGAGAGGGAGCAGATCGCACTAATCCATTTGATTTTTCAAATTAAAGTCCCCACGTGGTTCGATTCTTGTTCCAGAAGAGGTGGGACCGGTTTTTACATTGAATAATGGCCAGGAAATCGGGTGGCAAGGTGGCCGGAGCCGCTCCGGCGGTGGTCGGAGGTAGCCGCCGTCGGGAAGGAAGAAAAAAAAAAGGGGGTGGTTTGGGAATTGGCACATTCGGTCCCTGTGGTTTGATTTCTTTTATTTTATGCTAGAAACATTAAATTCAAGTTTCAGAATTTACACAATTGCCCCTGAATTTAATTTAAGTTCTAATTTTTTTTTACGTAATACGAGATGTACATGAAGAGTTATCAACATAGGTGATGTTGATAAGCTCCTCCCAGGAGATGCTGCTCAAAGTAGTGCAGTTGATGAGCCTTGTCTTGAACTCCTTTATTTCCTCAAAGGAGAGATGTGAGGAGGCTGCGGGGATGGTCTTGGTGTTGGTTGGTTAGGCTTAGGTTTAGTGGTTTTGGGTTGTGTCTTGGGTTTAGGATGGTAGTTTGGGTGGTTGAGGTGATGTGGTAGGTTTGGGTAGAGTTGTGGGTGAGGGGTGAAGGTTTCATCAGTGGGTTCTGTTTTAATGAAGAAAAGGGTTGGTTCTGGTGTGGGTTGTGGCTGTGGTTGAGTGGCTGGGATTGAGACCGTTGCCTGTACCCTCCTGTACATCTCCCTTCTCTTCCCCAAACGGATGTCAGCTTTGATTTCACTGACTATCCGTTGGAGTGTCCTTTCGGACATAGGTCCCACCTGCCTACCAGAGAAGCCATGAGCCCGGAGAAGTCTTTCATCCAGGCTTTGTCATTGGACTTCTTGGTGGCAGTGACCCTCTTCTCTTCCTTCTTCCTCCCTTTTCCCTCAACTTCTCCCTAGCAGCCTTCTTCCTTTCCTTCTCCATTTGATCCTGCTCTTTATTGTGGAGCAGCAGATCATGTCATCGTCATGTGGAGACAGTTCAGGAAGACTGAAGCCTCTTGAGAGTAGGATTTGACCTATCCTCTCTCAGCTTTAGGGCTTTGCCTCTCTTTCTTTCTTTCTTCCCTCTCCAAGGCCAACCTGGCTTCTTCTTCTTGTTTTAGCCTGGTTGACCTCTCCAAAGTCACCAACTCCTCTAGTGGTAGCAGGGAGTATCTCCTCATTGGCAGCTCCTAGACTGATGAGCTGGTCAATGAGTGATGTTCTTCTCTTTTGGTTGATTTCTTCCTGATTGGCTGCAGCTGCCTTAGACTAGCAGCTAGCAGCTTTTCAGTAGGAAACCTACCTTTCTTTTTGGCCTTCTCAATCCTCTCCTCCTCCTGAAGCTCTTCCGCAGTCTTTTTCGTTTTCCTTTGTCTTGGCAGTGCTTGACTGTGGTGGTTCTTGGATGGAGGGTTGTGATTGAGAGAGAAGTTCAGCTGGTGTTTGGGTTGGAGGAATGTCAAAATGTCCTCCCGCTCACCTCAGATGCTATTTCAGCAATAACATCTGTGATGGTTAGGTCCTCGGCATTCTAAATAACCCTTCCGCAGGCTATTTCGGCTCGGAAGACTTTTCTTGTTCTTCCGAGGCTTCCATGTAAGCTTCGGAAGCTTCAGCTAGAGCTTCGGAAGATGAGACTGCTGCAAGTCTGTCCCATCTGTTTCAGTTGCTGGGCATCAGTCCCCATTTCCCCTTCGAAGCTAATCGCGGGTTCCATGTGGACCTTAGGTTGACCCACTTCTTCCACATGGTAAGAAGGTGCAGTCAGTTTGAAGCTCCAGCCCCACAAGTATATAGTGTGGTGTCGGGCTGGGCTGTTCTAGGGATGATCTTAATACAAACTTTGTGAAAAGTCTGTAGAGATCTTGAAGCATCTTTGAGTCAATCTCTAGAAAGGATTGAGATGACTCAGGTAGTGTGATGAGTTGGGAAGTTAGAGATTGGATCTGTGGTTCCTCAAGTGTTGTCTCTGAACTTTCTCCCCCTTTTGGTAGCATCATCTGAGAGCTAGATGAGCTAGAGGAAGAAGTCATTGAGACCTGAATTGGTACATGCCTAAACATACCTCTCCGTCTGTTTCTCAGCTAGTTAGCCTTGAGGTTGTTAATCTCAAGTTGCTGAGTGGCAGTCCTTGATTCTAAGATCCTCACCTGTGATTCCAGGTTGGAGACCTTAGAAAGCAAGTACTGAAGTGTTAGTTGCATACTTCCCTCATCTTCATGAGAAGAATCACGGGGAGATGAGATAACATACCTAGTATGCTCACTCTCACCACCAGATGTGGCTTCTTGGCACCCTGGTTTCCTTTGCTCAGAGTCATCTCTTTCAGAGATATCAATGGGGCAAAGTTGCCGTAGACTCAGTCCTAATTATGTTACCACTGTCCTGAGAGCTCAATGAGAGACTCTGAGTAGTGGCAGCTGAGCCTACATGAGTCCCCTCCACATCAGTGAGACTCACCTCAGTAATTGGCTTCTGATGGGGGCTAGAGACAAGGGATCCCTCTTGGCTCTGTTGATCTTTCAGAGGGTGTTGTAGATCAAACTTCATGGCCATGGAGAGATGTAATCTCTTCATCAGTGCGGAGTAAAAGGTCAGTGAAAGAGAGGGTGGTTAGTCCTACTGACCCGGGACCTTGATCAATGTCTACAGGCATTGAGCCTATGGGGGGCTGTCCCTAGAAGGTGCACAGGGGAGTGTAGAGACTCACCCTGTGGGATTAAGGCTTGGGGTCGGGCTCAGGGGTGTGAGACTGAGGAGGCTCAAAACCCACATTGAGGTCAATTGTGAAGGATGGTGTGACCCGGACTGAGTGGGAGCTGTCACACCCCAACCTTGACGGCGGAAACGTCGAGGTGTGAGGGTAAAGATTGTTCACAGCCACATAACGCTATGTTAAAGTATAAAAGCCATTAATCAATTGTTTTCAATCACCACATACATCAATGTCTCAAAAAATAAATCAAACAAAAACAAGAATTCAATCGTCTTATTAAGCCTAGGTCCCATGATCTAGGTTATGCATTCCTTCATCATTGCTAAGCTTGCACATTACCTGAAACATGTTGAAATAAAGTCAACTAACTAGTTGGTGAATTCTCAGGGTTTTTAAATACAATAAGTATACAAAATGTGGCAATTCTAGTCAATGGTCACAAGATAGCAAGTATATAGAACATGCAGTAGTTACAATCAAGCCTCGACTGAATAATATGAATAAGCATGATTAGCTAAGTGTATTTGGTTCCCTAGTGCACAAGCATACGGCTCCTAGGAGTCGGCAATACATCGACTTTAGCACCAAATAGGCTTGTCAGGCCCAAAGATCTAAGACTCGCTAGGATAGCAATAGTTAATGATTGCACACGTATGTCACATCTCATATAATACTTAACATATCCAAACAACCACGACTATGTAAAGAATTGCACGTGTGTAATAAGTATCAAAGCGTGTATGTGTAAGTTTGTATAAGAACATGTTTCACCCCGAAAGATTGTGAAATAATCGTAAGCGGGGCATAGAACTCACATGTTTAATAAAGGAGACTTGTAGATGAAATAAGAATAACCACGAATAAGATTTCCAACACAAACGTCACAACGCACCTAAACGAAATAAAGTAGGCGTTATAATTGTTGATGATTAATTG